>JAVTVY010028471.1:0-11347 GCA_036873755.1 Hanleya hanleyi
TATGCAAAAATAAACCCAGTCTAAAAATTAATCTGTTTGGATAAACAGGGTCTTGTGAGAGTTCATATCGGGTGTAACTGCTATAAATCATTGATTTTATTCCGTAACATTTAATTGTTTATCATGCGTATACTGTGGCTTCCAGACACAACTACGCGAAAACAGTATTTTAGTCTAAACATATCCCTTTCGCTGTGTAATAGTTATGTAAACAGACGTGGATCATGTTCATATAACCTTTGAGCATTGGAACTACATTTCTTCGGGAATCGATAAAGCTATTCCCTTCGAGACCATAAAGATTGCCCAAGCATATGTCGATTATTCTTGTATTTTTAATCGTATTTTCATGGAATTACATATGATCCTTGTTTGCCGGTCAAAAAATATTAACATGGTTTGATGATCGAAGCCAACAAATCCCAATTTAAAATCTTCCAGCATTAATAAATGTGCACGAAGACAGCTTGTTAGGCAAATGAATGGTTGATCACTGTCTCGTAAAATTCCTTAAAGAGGCAAGTATATCCGCAGTCGAAGCGTAGATCAAATGAAAGACAGATTTCATCTGTATCCAATATAATTTTTACCTCATTTATGCGATGTTTTGTTAACTGATAAAAAGTACTTGACAGTTGATATGGTGATTTGTATTTGCCAAGTCAATTTGAATCTTCAATTTTAATTCCCTCGATTTTGCGGGCTCTTTCTCAAAGAAATGTGAAACATGCACATATGAACAGTGAGTACGTGTCGAAACTCAATGTATACACACCCTAAGCCTGATGCAAGCATTGAAAAGTGCATAAAGAGTATAAAATGTATGTATTAAGGCAGCACAACGTCACCGGACCATCGCAACATGCCACCATAGCATCACATGCTCTCTATGCAGTTTACTTTGTGGAATAAAATAAGTAACAAACGACAAAAATATTTTTACCGAAACTCTTCCCAATGGTCTGTCATTTGATGGAAACTTTACTTGGGGCTCTTCGATTACTTTAACGGATGCTACGACAATACAAAGTGTAATAACTTGAGCACAATCCTTCTGCAATATGTGCAATCAACTGTGATTGCAACAAAATATGGATTTTATCATGTGCTGTATCTGCAATATATAACGTGATCGATGAAAAAGTCCGCACCTACATATTTTGAACCTGTGTAATAAATAAGCCATGCTATGCAGTAGTTTTGGACGTTGGAAATTCTAATTATCTGCACCTGGAATTGCCATTTTGTCTTCAGAAAATCGTTTATTGGTAAAATATTAAAATGGCCAGGAAAATAATCGACTGTTGATGGAAGCGCCCGTTTGACGTGAGAATATCGTTATTGGTTAAATTTTAAAATCGTCATAAAAATAATCGTCTGTAGATGGAATTGTCATTCTTACATCAGAATATGACTTATTGGATAAATCTTAAAATGACCAGGGAAACAACCATCATGGCTTAACTGAAGAATTGTATCGACTTCATATATTTGTCCTACCATGCATGCCGAGGGGTGTGGGGGGGTCATTTTGATCCTATTTGCATAATCCCCTGAGCAGAGGATCATGGGTAAATTCAAAGTGCCGGTCATGTGGGGTACCTGAAAAATGATGTTTACGTCATTTTCTTCAAAACTTCTGATTTTCTGCGAGGAAAAGCCAGCAAAATCTATTTTAATTCACATCAGATTATTATTTACTAGGTTACCATTCAGTCTTTGCGAAGGAGGCACTCATATAAAAACAATCGAAATTCTGTTCGAAATATCGACCCAAAACTGACTTTTTTTGAGAATGACGTCACTATGACGTCATAATAGTGGTCATCTTGGCTTTTTCGCATTTTCTGGGAGAGCTTGACCCAAGGGTATATTAGTGTGGTAAGTCTCAGCCTCCTAGCTCAAGGGGTAAGACAAATATTCTGGTGAACCAAAGTGGCCCCTCCCCATGCCAGGGCAGGTTCCAAAAAACCCAGGCCAGATAGGATCAAACTAGATGTGACTGTGATGAAGAATTGGTGGACATAATTTAGATGGAACAGTAATAAATTGTGTAAGTCGAAGAATATATTATCACTCGTTTCAACCTTGTCTTCATCGGTAGTACAGAGCTACAACATATATACCCACGTAGGTATAAATGAAAATTGTGCACTTGTACTTAATTTCCGGTAAAACAACACATGGGAATGAGACGAAATAAAACAGTTAATCTTTATTATATTTGAAACAGTTGTATGGGTATATATATGTTCGTATGTGTGTTGTATCGCATCATATCAGTACCATCATATATCTGTGGGCGCTGGTATGTGTGAGTATATAGAATCGAAGAAATTTAATAGTAATATTTACCCCCCCCCCCAAAATATATATATTTGACGTCAATCATTCCTTCCAAGGATGAACACCAGCCAATCAGCTGCCCCCTCTATACACAATAGTGGTGTTTATCTAACCTGAAGCATAAAAGTAAGCACCCATAACCGAAAGCAGGCATTAAACAAATACACACACGCAAGCTATGTTCTTGCAAGAGAGAAGCGATCAACAGTTTTCATACAGACACATCCGTCTTCACATCATTCAGCTGTTGGGTTATAGACTATGAAATAGTTGCAAACCAAATGGATTGTCGCAGATTTCTCGTTTGGATGGTTAGGGCTTTACAAATGGTCCTGTATTTTGCTCTGGCAAATAGCGATGAAGTTTATACCATTTAAAGACAGCGGAACGCTGCGGTTATCGCCGGCGAGAATAAAAACGTTTGTGACGTGTGTAGATACATGGCTGGTGAAGCGGAGTGGGGGTGGGGAGAGATTTGGTTTAATGTCACACTCATGGTTATTTCATTCATATAGTGACAACCACTTTGGTTGGTGGAGGAAGTCGGAGCACCCGGAGCGAACCCCAGCCCGTCGGCAAGTAACTAGCAAACTTTCACACTTGCACCAGCTGGCGAAACTATCTATCTACTTATGACCCAAACTGTTGAAATAGGTATATAAGTACGGACTAAATGCCTAAGAATATTCGAAAAACTTTCTCTTGATTCCTAATTCCTGGATTACTAATCAGTACCTTCAAATATAACCCGGAACAGAGGCCGATTGTGTTGTTACCGTAACCGCTTGCCTCTATTTATACAAGGACCATAATCTGCGTACTAATGTTATACTGCATAAATCTGGTTTCTATATCAAACACGCTAACATCTGTGACATTATATTTGGTTATTTATAAACATCAATCCATATATACTCGTCCAATACTGGCAACATGTGTGGAATGTGAACCATTGTGGGACACTTGCTTGTCATGATCTGATATTGATCCAACAAAGCCGGTCTGCTGTCTTTATGTCGATTATCATCATTCCTTTGAACTATCAGTTAAATTATTTATTCTTTATTCTTCAAGCGTATCTTACGCGTGTGTACGCTGTTAGAGAAGCACTGATAGTGAGTGCCATGTACTAGATGAAGAAACCGCTGGTGTTTCTTTTGATGGTTCCTGCTTGTATAATACGAGGGGAGTATGAACTTAGTGCTAGAATGCGATCATGTACAACACTTTGCTGTGCACCTACAGAGATACCACTTTTGGGAGAGTTAAAACTTCAGTTTTTCCTTGACGTCGCTTGTGCTTTCTTTCAAGCTCTCTCGTTCGTGGTGCATTATCCACAGCACAGATATTTCACGACTGAACCCCACCACCTGTGAGGGTAACGTCGTTTTCACAATTGTTTCTCCTTGGGGCACACTCTCCTTGATCAGAGGTCACTCCGCATGCGCATTTACTCCCACAGTCTCCGTTTTGCATATCAACACGAACCCCTTCGTTGTTTCATAAAATATATAAAATAACGACGATCGGTTTCTTCATCTAGCCATGCACGAACTTTGGAAGTTTCAGAAGCAAATAAGCACACTATCTGTCAAAGCTTCTGAGATTATTGTGGAATCTCACACCTATCTCAGCTGTTACCTTGAATCAAAGCAGAGCAATTACCAACCGGAGCTATGCTACATTTTCGCAAGACAAGTTTCCTTTTGTAGACCATGTGTAAAATGTGATAACGTTTATCAAAGTCATAAAACATTTTTGCAGAAACCAAAGAAGGCTATATATATATATTTACCTTCAATGGTCTTTATTGAAATGGTGATAATATTTTGGTTATGTATATATTTATTTCCAGGAAGCTGTCAACACATAGTTGACATATACAATGGTTGTTAAATGTAAATTCATTGCTCCACTAAACCAGTTTTCATCCCAACACACATCAGTTACGGGCAGAAATGTTTTCGGGGATGTTTCTATCAGACACTCTTTTAAATTTAGTTCAAACGGTTGAGCAAGAAAAAATATATATTTATTTGATTATATCACAGATGTTTTATAGAATATAATCACTCAAGACATATTTTGGTATTTCCAGAAAGGGCTGTAAGTTTTGCACACAAAAAATGGGACATTTTCGCTTCGAATTTCATAAATTGTCTTTTCAGTATAATTTTCTAAATATAATATAATGTAATCAGATATCAGCTCACGGCACTTTTCCTCCATAGCTGATCATACGGACATCAGGGTGTAGCTTTGTGTGATATCGTTATTTTTTGCTCACCATGTCCGTATATATGGAATCGAACGCAGAATTCATGTACTATCGTAGCGTATGAGTTGAATGGAGTAGTATGTTTAAGATACATCTGAACTTTTTGGATAAAATGTATTATGATAACATAGTACTTGTTGCTAATGATTCTAATGCTTACTGCCTCATTATGATTCAAGTTTTGGGAATCGAGCTATCTCTCTTCTGCCACAGAAGAGAAGCAGCATCAGCTTCACCGTGTCTGAAAGTGGTTAACCTGGATTGCAGATTTGTTCGGTCACCAACACCATTGTTTCGTTGTACTGGAGATAATAATCACGTGTCTCCTGCAAATTGATCATCATTAGCATCAGAGTTTTCTTTAGAAGGACTATAATCTATATCGCGAATAACAGAAGCAACAGTAAAGGCGTTTGTAGCGCACTTATTACATAAAGCTGCTGTCGCCACGGTCGATATTGTTCGCCAAATGTCCTCATTTGGAAGATCTAATGCATAACTTGCCTCTGACAATTCAGATTTATATCGTATATGAACCATTGTTCATGCTGTATAGAACATGAACAATGCACCATGCCTGTCTATTAAAGCTTTTATCGGTTCATTTTATCGTCCAAATAGAGCTGTTTCATCGGTGGAATAATACACAATGATCAGTATAATTTCGTGCTCAGCTCTGTTTTCATCCGCTGTAAAATTGAGGACATCCAACCAGTTAACCATCGTCCGTCTGTTTTAACTGTCGTCCTTGACCACTGTTAATGCTTACGACCGCCCTTGGCAACGGTTGACCATTTTTACCTGTCGATCAAAATTGACTATGGGTTGTCATCGTCATGTACATCCGCCCGTCTCCATTTCCTTGTTGCCACCAAACCTCAAGAATGACAAGTCCTATGACCACACATTCATGAGCTCACATAGCAGAGAGACTGGCCCATATGTTTCCAGGTCACAGGTCAGACTGTTTCAATTTATCACAAATTGCTTCTTCCATATCCCGAGAATGACTTTGCCTAGAAGCACCAAACCAACTTCAGTAATGGATGTGGTATTATTAGAGCAGACGCCGGTGCGATTGGCCTATATTTCTGGTTCATCAGTTTAAATTTGTTTATTTGTCCCCGGCTGTATTTCCCCGCTATTTTTCAATTATCATAAGTCTCGGCTTGCTGAACTTTAGACATATATATCTAGCCATGGACTATAGCCAAAATTCTTCTTGCGGTATTGTCATCATAAATGTACATTGTACCTCCGTCCAATCTTCTCTGTTTTCTCATTACCATCATCTCAAGGAAGTATATGCCTAGGTACATCAAAATTACATCATACATGCATGTGGTCACGAAACCCTATCGAAATATGTACTCGATGTCCATCTTTTCCACGACAATTCTGTTATTGTTTCATTCTCAATAGGCTCAAGTCTCTAATTCCGTTTAGGATACCATGCCAGTAAAAATGGCTCAATGTGGAAACCGATAACTCTTTTATCTTTCCCGGGTAGAATTTCCTTGAAACTTTTAATATGAATTGGTAATGTTTTTCGATGAAATACAAAGCGGGACATCGGGAATCTCTACTTGAGAGGAGAAAAATATCCATAAAATTAGATTTTTTGATAGATATGCATATAATTTTCTAAGCTTTTCAGATAACTCGTGAATCATAAAGTTTCCTCTAAATGCAAATACAAGGTGGCGGCCGCCAGTTTCATTCTCTTTCTAATGTACACGGAGACGTTTTCACATTTTCTTATAGATTGCATGGAAGCCAGTTCAACCATAATGGATTAAAATTTGTTTGACAATAAACATGCACTGTCAGTACGGTCCAACATTAGAGAAAAATAAGAGAGTTGGATCTATGGACTTTGTAACTTCAAAAATTAGTGTCATTTTAGTCTATTGACATAAACAACCTCACCTCTCCTCCGAGGATCATGGGAAAAGTGAAAGTGGCGTCCATGTGAGAGTACAAGGAAAGACTTATTTTTTCATGTTTTTTATTTTTATTTTTTCATTTCTCATGACAAATTGAACAGAAACTATTTTATTTCACAACAGATAATTATGTGTTAATATATAATGCAGTTTCTCACTGTAACTGAAACTAGTTGATAACGACAATAGTTAGAGGGAAGGGCGGAGGGGTATTAGAGATGGAATCATGCCTTCCTCCGTGCTGGTAGACCCCAAGTCGCCAAGGCCAAATACACTTAGCACTATTGCTAAAAGCCAATGATTCGTTCTGCAGATGGATTGGAAGAATCTATTGTCAGTGAAATATCTGATCTCATGTTTAGAGCAAGGGCTCGCATTATAGAAAATCGGCGTCTCTAAGTAACTCTACATAATGGATTCTGAACTCGAGTCAAATGATTTATTTCCGGTGGCGATATGTTATGAAGCCCTCAGCCAGCTGCGGCATAATGGACAATCTTGGACGCTGCGGATATTTACCTACTGAGATTACCGCCACATGACAAGATTTCTCCATCTGCGTAATAAATCCACCTAACATCAATGTATTTCTTAGATGAAGGGAACATTAAATAAGTACTGATGGTCTTGAAAATGTCACAGTGGCACTTACAGTAAGTACCCTCTTCTCTTCTGTAGTCAGGAGGAATATGTGTGAATAGCTCAATAGCTCATCCGTGCTCTCTCCAGCATCCGATCCATTTCCCATTCTGTGACCATTTTTGATGTTTATGAACCAGCAGTCTTTTTCGCTTGACAAACTACACATTTTCTTCTCTTCTTCCCAAATGATGTGTTTTAAAAGTTGAATGCGGTATGAAAAATAAATAGTAGTAAGATTAAATAGTAGCTGAAGGACAGTATTTAAAGGTGAAATGCAAAGGTTCGTCTAAATCACTTGATATTTGCAGTAAGATTAGAGAAATAATGTGTATATTAATTTCATTTCAGTTTTAAAACATTTGCTTAAGCCTAATAAAGTTAAAAACTAAAAAATGTAACGCTGTATTATTTACGAAATTTCGATCCGTACATGATTACCTCCCACTGGGGGCGCTGCGATACGTGACGTAGCAGTGGGACCAGCACAGTCTGCACAACATGATGTAGCTGCATTGCATTGTATGGAAATAGCTCACATAGATAAGCTAGGCTATTGCTCACGAAGCCCTTGCTTGTGTCATCCACGTTCACTGAAACGCACTAACAGGTTGGTCATCATTCGCTACGGGGCATAAAAGAAAAAGTCGGAATTTACCAATCTGTATTTCCGATTCTCTCGGTATGACTGTCGCCCACGGCCCCTGCAGTGTCGCTGATCCTATCGTTGTCTGCTGGTTCTTTGTTCACAATAGGTTCGTGTTGGTAAGGCAGGGGCACCCCTGCACTAACCATTGCCGTGAATTCTTCTTAATTCCTCTTCAGAAGAAGAGGAAGAAGTGTAAGAAAATTCCTCCGCATCGCTGTTGCTGTCTACATTCATGTTAGCCGCCATTTTTAAGGCTGCCGCGTAAGCGTGCAGCCTTATTGGATTGGCTTGGTCTCATGGGGGCTAAAATCGCTTTGTCCGCAAGATTGCGAGAAAACAAAGCAGAGTTGGGGCTTACGGTCACAATGTCAAATGTGGAGAAGACTTTGAACTGGAAATTCCTTATAATTTAATGGTGATTAGAACTAGCGAAAATGCGCTTTTCTTCATCGAAATACACTCTGTTGACGCCGATTTTGGGATAATGGCGGCCAAATCTCGGATCAACGAGATATTGCGGCATTTCGATAAAATCGAAATCTCCCATGATACTTAGCGCGGTAATCAAGGATTCTGAAAATGGCGGCGGAATTTTGTCTTTGAAGGTCCAGCTCGATAGTTGTTTTTTCCGTTTACGGAATAAAATGAGTGAGTCAGAGGAAGTAAAAGGTCAGGGAAGTTGGCAAATATGTATTTAATCCATACGAGCGCAGAACGGTATGCCACATTCCTTTTGAAGCTGGAATCTGTTCCGGGTCGGGCGGCCAAAATTTTGCGACAGTAACTTTCGGTTCGAGAGCTAATCTAGCCAGTTGAAAAACGAAATGAGGGAGTTTTATCAATATAAAAAAAATAGAGCTATGTATCTCTTCATAATATCCAAGAATAATATGAAGCGATTCTTGATCGTTATTGCTGTACGGAAGAATCTGTCACGATTTGTTTCCATTCATGTTGTAGTTGTAATTTAAGCTGTCTAAACATCGTTCGCTCTTGTATATCACTATATGTACCTCGATGGAAGATGACATTTCTGCCCATACATATCCTGATATTTCAGAGGTGTCATTAATGAAAATTTACTAGCATATCAGCGAATTTGAGGATATAAAAATGATCAGGAAAATAATACATAGAAATTAACAGTTGACTGTACACCCAAGTCAAGTCGTCATCTAATTAGCTATAATTGGCTAATAAACGCTGAATTGAACTACGTTGACTGACCGCACAATTTACAAAAAATCTGTTAATCCACTCTTAACTCGATGGGTATTTTTCACTGCTGCTGCAAGACAAAATCACATGGTGCTATGTTTCCACAATGCTATTCGTTTGCTTATGTTTAGGAATGCATAAATATCAATATGTTGCGTACCACATGCAACAGTTTCACCAGAAAAGGAAAAATGTTTGGTTCGTTTTTATATCTGCCAGTGTGAAACTGTTGTTGTTGCAAATAACCAGAAAAACTTGAAAATATTTTATTCATTTTTATAGCAGACAACAGCAACCTGGAACTGCAGGTCACACTTATTTGATGATATGCAAAACCAGTGAATATTTCAATAGGGAAGATGCTTAAAAACATTTGTGAACTTTGTCAATGGTACAAAAGGTCCTATTTTAGGTCAAGATTTTCTTTTAAATTTGAGTTCAGTACCAGGTTTATCATTTCATAATATCCAGTTTTTATAAAATATTATTACACATCATCCATGTAATCATTATTTAAGCCAGGCCTCCCGAGGAGTAAATCAAAGGCGAGTGATTCGTCACTCTCCTGAATTTGGCGTCAGGCGAGTGTTGGCGAGTGTTTCAGTCACTCTCCTGAAAAGCTTCGCAGGCGAGTGAATTTCAACATCAGCAAGAAAAATAATTGACAACAAATACAGGATTCAGTAAATTTCCACATGTCTTTTAAGTAAAACAAACGTACCAGGTTTTCCTTTCATCATGATTGCAATTTGCTTATCGGAACAAGTTGTGATATGACTCCGACAGTCACACAATGACAAATAAACCGACAGAGCGGATATGGCGTGTGTTCAAGGAAAAATACAGAAGCGTCAATCAATCTTAGTCCGAAAACAACAACCAAGCGGAAAGACACCATACCAAGCGGAAAGACACCATACATATTGCTGTAAGCGACATTATGGACATTTTAGCAGAAACAGGAATAAGAATATCTTGAAAAATTAATACAGAATTTCCCGGGAGCTAAATATCTTATTCATTCTGAAGATTCCACTTCGTCTCAGTTTCAAGTTACATATTTGCACACAACCTCAGTGCGGCCATCCTTGGCAGCATGGTCCGTAATCGTAATCAATAAACTCGAAACAACAACTCGAAATGGGGCCGTCGTAATGTGACTGGATGGTTTACCAATTGCAATTTAGTATATTTGGTTCCGCCAAGGCGTGAGCCAGATGCTATTTCATTGTAAGAAGAAATGGAGATCAAATGGAGATCATAATGAACTGGCGAGTGATTGATAACTCGCTATTTTCGGAATCCAGGCGAGTATGAGGCACGCGCGAGTGATCACTCGCCACTCGTCGGGAGGCCTGTAAGCAATACATTGCATAGGGTCCTCTAATCGTATGACAAAACTTTCCTCAACTTGAACTGCAGCGATACATTCATTATAATTATATAGTATTGGGGTCCGTCCGTGTGTCCACACTCCAGATCATCGTAAGAATAGGTCTCAACTCCTCAGAGCTTGTCGTAAGAGACGACTAACTGGGGCACCCATGGAGAATAGGACCCTTCCTGTGTGGTTTCCGGGTGTGAAGAGGAATACATGTAGGAACCAAACGAAGTGATATGACTGAAATAGGGTTGAAATTAATTAGCGACGTTAAATCATATTCACTCACTCCCTCACCGCAAGATCTCTCTTGGGCTTGTTTTTAACGGTGATCCGCTAGACTCCGACAGTAACTTTTGACAACCTGAACGGATCCTTTTCAAATTTTGTATGTGGTTAACTTGCCACAGGATCTCACTCGAGATTACTTTCCATGCTGAGTACTTAATATTAAGGTTTCAAGCTAAATCAGTAGTTTCAATGTCGGTGGACTTCAAACGCTCTGCTTTTCATTAAAATTTTCTCTGAACCACCAAATTAGTTTTAATTATTAAAGTATTGTACTTTGTACGTTTTTTCCTGTTATGACTGACAAAGGTAAATAAAGCATTATACATAACACAGCACTATACACATGACCCAATTTTGTGAAATAGGAAAAACTATGTATTTCTGCAGCTTATATTCAAACATCAAAGCCATAAAATGCACGCAGATAACGGCAGCCTCCCGAAGTCCACGAGTTCTAGTTTTAGTGGTGGTTCAACTATGACGTCACAGCCTCTGGTGGAAAAGCTCCGAATCAAGGGGAGATAAGCGATGCACTGTTTTCAAGCCGCTGATCATACACATGTTTTATTTCTCTTTAAAAAATAAAACTTATCACCAGA
>JAVTVY010028472.1:0-11032 GCA_036873755.1 Hanleya hanleyi
AGTCAGAAATTGACAAACTTTCACAGGAAATCGCGAAGCTGACTGAGTCAATGGGAAAAATGAATTCTGAAATCCAGAGCCTAAAAGGAAAACAGGCATCTGTATATTCTGGAAATTCTGCATCTGGGTATTCTGGAAATTCTTCATCCGGATATTCTTGAAATTCTGGATATTCTGGGAACTCTTCTGGGTATGGTGGTTTCCGCAGTAACCACAAAGTCTCATCAGGTCGACAAGGGAAGAACAATTCAAATTCCAAAGCTTGTTTCCGGTGTGGTGATACTTCGCATCTGGTCAAAGACTGCCCCAAAAAGAAAACATTTGATCAGCAATCTTCTGGTAAAAGTGACTTCAGGCAAAACAAATCTGCTTACTCAGCCAGCAAAGCAGAAAATCCAAGTGACAGTGATTCCTGGAGCCACATTCCTTTGCAAGTGTATGGGTGTTTTGATGGTAGAGAGACTGTTTTTCTACTGGACACAGGTGCAAGCCTGTCGATTATTTTAAAAGATGCTTGTGACCCAACAAACCCGATTGTAACTACAAATGTTACACCACTAGCTTCATCGGTGACAGGTGAAACCCTGCATTTCGTCGGGAAATACAGGGCACAGATAGACTTTGGTGGCAAAACTGTAACACAGGAGTTACGGGTAACAGAGAAACCAAAACCCTGTATTTTAGGAACAGATTTCCTACTACGTAATGAGGTTCAACAAAACAGGAATTCAAGTGCAGATAGGGAAACAACGTCTGGAGGCGGAAAAGGAACCGAAAAAGGGTATGCTCGCTGTTGTGGCCCGAGAGCAAACTACCATACCTCCTGGAAGTGTATGCCTCATCATGGCAAAAGCTCCCGTGATTCGGGATACAGAAGGGTTAGTCCTAGGAGGAATGTCAACCAGGGATAACGCTAATTTCCTGGTTGCCAGAAGCCTGGTGAAAACGAATCATGGTTCATTCCCATTGAACATTATGAATTTAGGAAGTGAAGCTCTACAGATACACTCTGGCATGAAGGTCGGAAACTTCGAAGTGGTGACTGACGGTGATGTGGCTGTAGAGAATGCTCAAGGGGAATCAAAAAGTGTGTTCACCGTGCCGAATAAAGGCATCACCAGTACAGATACTGTGCCACAAGAGAAAGAACCTCTGAATGATGAGAAGATACAGCGGCTAAATGATCTTCTTGAAGAATTCTCCGACATCATGCAAGAAGACCGGTACGGCAAAACTAATGTTGCTATATACCATATCAGAACAGGGGATGCACATCCAGTAAGGGTGCCACCCAGAAGGTTACCTCCAGGAAAAGGCGAGTCCATGACACAGCAGGTCTCGGAGATGTTGGAAAATGAAGTCATCCGTCCATCTACTAGTCCGTGGGCTGCACCCATTGTGCTAGTAAAGAAGAAAGATGGAGGAGAGAGGTTTTGTTTGGATTATCGTGGCCTGAATGCAGTTACTAAGGCTGAAGTGTATCCATTGCCACGCATCGATGACACGCTCGTTGCTTTGGCAGGTTCCCGATATTTCACCACACTTGATCTACGTGCTGGTTATTGGCAGATTGAGGTGAATGAGGAAGATCGCGAGAAAACTGCGTTCGTCACAAATGAAGGCCAGTATGAGTTCAATGTTATGCCGTTCGGATTAGTCAACGGGCCAAGCACGTTTCAAAGGTTGATGAATGTGGTATTGGCAGGACTTCAGTGGCAACAATGTCTTGTCTACCTCGATGATATAATCATTTTTTTCGGCAACATTTGACGAACATCTTAGGCGACTGAGAGAGGTGTTTTCTCGACTGAGAAATGCTAATCTGCGGCTCAAGAGATCCAAGTGTACGTTTTGTCAACCAGAAGTAAAATATCTTGGGCATATCTTGTCGGCCTTAGGTGTACGTCCTGACCCAGCAAAGGTAGCAGCTGTGAAGAACTTTCCAAGACCAACAAGTGTTAAGGAGCTCCGTAGCTTCTTGGGACTCGCGTCCTATTATCGTCGCTTTGTACCAGATTTTGCGCGAGTTGCCGCTTCCCTCAGTAAGTTGACAGGAAAAGTCAAATTCCATTGGTCACGTGAAGCAGAGGAGAGTTTTGATCAACTGAGAGCTCTACTAACGGAGTCGTCACTGTTATGCCATCCAAACTTTCAACAGCCATTCATTCTGATGACCGACGCCAGCGACGAAGGACTGGGAGCAGTCTTGAATCAACCGGTAGATGGAGTTGAACATGTCGTCGCGTATGGCAGCCGCACCTTGCAGAAAAGTGAAAAGAACTACACAGTGATGGAGAAGGAGACTTCGGCCATCGTGTGGGCGATCAAACAGTTCCGGGGTTACTTATGGTCAAGCCTTCGTGATCTATACTGACCATAACCCCCTGAAATGGTTGAAATCCCTCAAGAACCCGACCGGAAGGCTTGGTCGCTGGGTTATGCTCCTCCAGGAGTATAACTTCGAGGTACGATACCGATGTGGGAAGGTGACTCAAAATGCGGACGCATTACCTTGTTCTCCTCTGAAAGGAGACGAGATCAACCTGATAACTGTGGAAAAGCTTAAGAAGGCCCAACAGCAGGATTCTTACTGCAAACTGTTGTTTGACTTTTTCAGTGGAAAATTGCCAGTAGACAAAGTGACTGAACGCAGAGTGAAACAGCAGTCGAAATCTGTCGAAAGTCTTAGTGGTGTCCTCTATCGAAAGCCTACACATCCGCGTTTCAGCCCAAGGCCTGTAATCCCAGAATGCTTGAGAGAGGAGATCATGCGATCTTGCCACGACTCGCCACTGGCAGGCCATCTTGGTGTTCGACGGACTCTACATCGTGTTTGTTCGCGGTACTGCTGGCCAGGGATGGCTAGGACAGTTAAATGGTGGTGCAAATCTTGCATCGAATGTGAACGTCGTCGGCGCCCGCCGAGGATTGTGAGAGCGCCACTACATCCGCTGACAGTCGGGAAACCCTTTGATAGAGTTGCCGTGGATATAATAGGACCACTACCGATAACAGAAAGAGGTTATAAGTATATAACTGTCTTTGCCGATTATCTGACTAAATGGGTCGAGGCCTTCCCCAGTGTTCGAATCGATGCAGAGACAATTGCAACTATGCTAGTTGAAGGAGTTATCAGTCGCCATGGAGCTCCCAGGACTTTGCTGTCTGATCGTGGTTCTAACTTTCTTTCAAAACTTGTGCAGGAAGTCTGCAAGTTGTTTGACATCAAAAAAGTGTATACAACTTCGTACCACCCTCAAACAGATGGGCAAGTAGAAAGATTCAATCAAACATTGGAGGCCATCATGTCTAAGTACATCAATGAGCACCAGAAAGACTGGGATAGGTGGTTGCCTTATGCTTTGTGCGCGTACAGGACAGCTGTTGATGAGTCAACGGGTTACACGCCATTCATGCTTATGTATGGTCGTGAAGCAGTCATGCCCGACGATGTTCCACTTGTTTCTGGCTCAATGAGTGAGACCACTACCAACTGCAAGGATGCGGCATCTGGCTATGTGAACGATGTGGTGGAACGATTACATGGTGTACAGGAAACTGCACGAGACAACATTAAGTTGTCCCAACAGAAATCAAAGAAACTGTATGACAGACGTTGACGCGTTGTAGTGTACCAGCCAGGAGACACTGTTTGGCTTCATGTGCCAGCTGTGAAGCGAGGACAGGTGAAAAAGTTGAGTAGACTCTGGAGAGGCCCGTGTACGGTTGTGAAGCGCTTGTCGGAAGTGAACTATGATATCGAGCAGATCACTGCACAAGGCAAAACCAAAGCCTACAGAGCACATGTGAATCGTCTGAAGCCTGGACTTCCACGCGAGAAAAACTCTGTTCAGACAACTGAACCTACTGATTCTTCTTCATCGGACGATGATTTCGAGGATGTGATATTCGAGGATGACAGTCAAGGTCAGCAGGTGTTGATGGTCAAGCAGCAACACCCATTTCAGCTCCACCTGCGCCACGCATGGGACCGTATAGTTTGAGATCCAGAGCAGGTCGCCACGTGGTTCCGTCTAAGGGCGGGGGAGTGTGGAGAGATAAGTTTGTTTACTACTGATTCGTTGCGTTCCGGATTCGGACCCGTTTTTAGAAAATCACCTTTTCGGACAGGAGATTTCCGACAGCATGGCGTGATTTAGCAGACGTGAATTGTTGTGTTCTGAGTGCACGTTGGCCTGGTAAACTGTGTGAAATGGCCGTAGCCCGGTGAACTGGGGTGAATAATATTCCCGAGGAACTGTTGAATGTTTGTGCGCATCGTGGGTAGCACGATCGGCTACAAGTCTGTGGAAATACCATTTCGGACTCTTCACGTGAACGAAGCGTGTTGGCTAAAGGGGTCAATCGGTTACGGATTACTGTTCTCGATCTCTATGGAGAACAATGTGTGATATCTGGACAATAACAATGACTTCTATGAACAGGAACATTTACAGGAAATTCATGGAACTCTATAGGAACAATGATGGATTAAGTGTGAAACAATTTGAACTGTAAGTGAGCATTCTCTTTATTCCGAACATTGATGAACTATGTGTTTTTATCAGAGTAATTCACCAGTTGGTTGTTTATGTTTGTAATCGGATTCAATACAATGATTTGTTGTTGAATTGAGCTATGTCTGTTGATTGAAAGAACCGTAATTTCTCGTAACACATCTATGGACATACACTCTCAAAACCCAAATGTTATATTTAACATCTAGAGGGTTGGAGGAGGGAAAACATTTAGAAAGTGTTGTTTCACCACTTCTAAGTGCTGGATGCAACAGATTAAAATGTTGCATTTAACATTTAAAAGTGTTGAATACAACACTTTCTAAATGTTTTCCCTCCTCCAACCCTCTAGATGTTAAATCTAACATTTACGTTTTGAGAGTACACTAGTAACACCTCTTTAAAAATATTATCTGCCACCTCGGGTGGTACCAATTTCGTTTCTCGCACATGGACTATAACATTAGAATTGAATGGGAGATGGGATTGCTACTTCTTCGTTTCATACGACGTTTCGCTAAGTATGTCTTCAAAACTATCAACGCTAAGGTCATTTAGCGAAACGTCGAATGAAAAAAACAACAACAAAAAGGAGAAGGTCTTGAGTTTTTTTAAAACTGCAAACTGTTTTAAGGACAATTAATAGCACCAAACTTCAAATAAATTTGCTTTTGTGCCATCTCATTGCGGCCCGACACACCACAATCATTTCGTCATACACTCAGTCTTTGAAAAAGCAGCTGAGGCAATTTGACGTCGGACTACATGCTCTGGCCTGCCGTGCTGGCTGATTTAAGTGTTTTTGATTTTCTGACCAACTCCATGAACGAATGCAGTGTCTTGGATGGGACTAAACATTCGACAGCAAAAGACAACGGCTGCTGTTGAAAGACCACGCTCAATTAAGAACCGTAGTAATGGACGGAAATTCTTTATTGCGATTATACGAACATTCGAAACCCTTTGTCATTCTAAAAGTAATATGCTACTGTTGAAAGCTAACGCTGTTGTAAGTATCGTAATATTTATTTTTTACATACATGGTAAATGAATTTACACACTGACTTGTCAGGCAGGGGCATTCATCCGCGTGAATCGCCTGGTTGCCTTCAGAATATCATACGAATAGGAGGTTCAAAGAGAATTATCAGGTGTTCAAGTAGGAATAACTGACTGTTCAAGTAACTTACTAGCCCATACCCGGTGTTCAATAATGAAACTTTTCCCGCACGAGGGAATATTACCTACGGCCTCGGCATACAATGAAGTCAAACCATGACAATTTATACGGAATCAATAGTTTTAGTCTTATTACAACGTAGGTTGCGTGTACAACCGGAAAAATTAGTAACAATGCAGTTTCAAATTCCTTCATACCAGTAAGCATACCAGCAAAATTTCTAAAAAAAAAATCCAATAAATAAACTTTCCTGATAAACAGAATTCCTCGTCATGAATGCATCGTAATTTAATATTAATTAATTTAAGTGTACAGTAATAATGCATAATTATCGTGAAGAATGGTACAAATAGAACTATATGTACTAGCATTGCTCACCAGTTATGGGAGAGAATGTGTTTTGTGTTAAAACACCTGGTAATCCTCAAGATCTTCCGCCGTATCCAATGCTTGACTAAGGATTTCGTCAGTCTTATAACCGTCTATTTTTGGCTAACATGTAACTGTATCACTCAAGTGGAAACTATTACAGGACATGCTGATCAAATAATCAGTGAATCTTCATTAGATTTACAAAGCTGAAGTAGATTTCATGTCCATTGGGATTAAAGCCAATATGCGAGTGAACTCGTTCAGTTAGTCACCAGGTCGTCCTTCATGTAATACGAAAATCGAAGTATACACAGTCACAGCTGAACAACCAGTAAGAGAATCTCTCAATTGGAACATCTTTCCCAATGCTTGTTCTATTGGCGACCTAGCGATTCACGCGCATGAATGCCCCGTGCCTGACTATGAAGTCAGAGTGTAAGACAGTTACTAACCTTGATCTCGGTTTTCAGCCTGTATAAACACTTGTGTCAGTGGATTGCACCTCGGTCGCTTCGCGACCTCTGTGTACAATGCACTGACGCGATTGTTCATACAGGCTGAAAACCTCTGTCTTGGTTAGTAACGATTATGTATAGTTTTGTTGAACACACACAAAATGGAATACAAACCTCCGTTGTCCCTGTGTTCCCACTGGCCATTGGTAGTCTGCTAACTAAACATTCACCTGTAAGTACAAATTGCAAAAAAAATCAATCAAACATTTCTTTGAAAATCTCCCGTCAATACGCTCGATTGGATGTTTCTATAATCACCAACTAGATGATATGTAATTGATGGCCTAATTTGTGTTCAAGTCGCTATTTTATCGAATCCACAGGAATCCACTCTTTTTCGTCGGTAATCAACGGTGTCATGTATACCGCGGAATGCGGTTAACAGGATATAGTGGTGTGAACATACAGTAGTGAATATAAAAAAAATAAGTCTTACGTCCCGTGCCACCAATAAACACACACGCACGAGCGCGCGCGCTCTCACATGTTTATATTCGGATGCGGTCATCGTAATGGCGCATTGTCACCCTCTGAATCGGAGAAAACTTAAGCTTACTATAAAGGGCGCCAATGGCCGAAAGAGGACACCAAAATGCGCCATTGCGACAATACGCCAAAACTACCGTTATCGTGTTGTCGTGTTGGCGCATTTTTAGAAGGCGACAATACGACATCACGACAACACGACAACGGCACAGTTTACGCAATGGCGCCCTAGTTGTCGTATTGGCGCATTGTCGCATTGGCGGGGTCGATATAACGACAACACGACAACAGTTATCGTAATGGCGCATTTTTGATAGGCGACATAACATCACGACAATGCGCCAACCTGTTGTCGTATTGGCGCAATGTCGCATTGGCGGGGGCGACATAACGACAACACAACAGTTATCGTAATGGCGCATATTTGAAAGGCGACATAACGACATCACGACAATGCGCCAACCTGTTGTCGCATTGGCGCAATGTCGCATTGGCGGGGGCGACATAACGACAACACGACAACAGTTGGCGCATTGTCGTCTTCCGGTTCGTCTTTTGCGCAGATGCGGAAATACACTTAAATAGCGCTGAAAGAAAAGGTGATACCGTATATGTTTTAGTTATTGGCCTACAAACACGATATAGTCAGTCATCAGTTTACAATCCATACTTTGCAGACTTTATCAGGCGAATAGGGTCTGACTGTATCTAGAGTTGGTTCCAGAAAGACTATTAGGCATTCAAAAACAATGAAACCACCCAAAAAAATTTTTTCGGAGGGATCAGCGAACCCTGGAATTGCACGTAGAAATAATGTATTGAAATGATATGTAAATTAAACGAATGTGGATTATGTAATTAGAGTATCTGTATGTGTATTAAACAGATCATCATATATTCATGTAGTTTGTGAGTGTACTATTTAAGTTGAAGTTTCAATATGTATCTAAAATCAGATATTATCGCCGCGAGCGTATGGCAAGCCGTTTTACTTTTTATTCGGCATTTGCTGATATCATTAAATATTTGCTGATATCTTCAAATGATTTGATGATATCATCAAATGATTTGCTGATATCATCAAATGATTTGCTGATATCACCAAATCAGTCGATTTGCTGATATCACCAAATCAGTCGATTTGCTGATATCACCAAATGATTTGATGATATCACCAAATGGTTTGATGATATCAGCAAATCATTTGATGATATCATCAAATCGAGTGATTTGCTGATATCAGCAAATCATTTGATGATATCATTAAATATGGCGGAACGTGAAAATAAGCCTAAATGTTAATGCCTGCTCCCTTCTCATCCTGTTGTTTGATAATTTATACCTTGTGGTAAAGCTATCTACAGACAAATCACATGCAATATATATTACGGTACTTAAAGAACCAGACAATAACAATAAAACCTATCAAACCTCTGGCATATACCTTACACCAATCTTTATTAATAAATGAAAAATAGAATCATGAATATAAGGGCATTCGACATCGTAAACTATCCCTTTCTGGATAGTAATATTCCAGTGGGACCTGCATATGGCGTATACATATCTCGCTTAGTAGCATTTGCTAGATCCTGTGTTAAATGTGATGATTTTAATCAACGTCACAAAACATTGTTGCAGAAACTTATAAAACAGGGCTATTCCACCAAGCGCCTCCACTCAAAGTTTCTCAAATTTGGCGATACATATCGCATGCTGATAGCAAAATACGAACGTAGCGTGCAAGATCTATGGCGCTACGTTTCGTAACATGTGTCTAATTCCGCTTAACCCGGGGCTAGGGGCCGTATGAGCCCATGTACTTCAAGATCCTCATGGTACTCATATGAACAGTCACAATCAAAGCGTGACTGAGGTACATCATTTTTAGATGACGACTCTATAACGAATATTATGGATTAAGAATACTGATCAGCGATACGGATTTGATATTTTGGAACATCATGATGTCTTGCCGGCATCATTGAAAACTGTTGACCGCTTCTCTCTTGCAGGAAACAAGCCTATGTTTATGTATACTATGATTGTCTTTTTGAATTTGGTGCTAATACTGTTATATGGAATATGGAATAGGTCTTTGGATTATGGACGCGGATATTCTCTAATGGACGACGGCTGGATTATGAATGACGGACTAGACGCTTGTAATTCAAATAAATATACAGCAGGGAAGATAAACTTTTCCATCGCGGGTTATTGACTTGTAGACACAAATTCATTAGATCTGCATTTGAGTATAATCGGGGTGAGGCGAAAGGGGATAATGATTTCGGGAAAGCCGGTCAGCATGGAGCATGGTATATTAAGGCAGAGCCGATTGTCGTGCTTCTTCACTGGTTAGCTTTTAGGGCAGGAGATAAGGCATAGCCGCACATACAACAATAAATTAATCTCTATGACCCTTTACTGACCCGTAACAGGAGACCAGGCTGTTGCGATAAAGACAGAACTAGCCAAGCCTCAATGAAGTCATATGTCTTCTTTTTATCTTTATATGATGTCGGTACTGTAATCAAATAGTACTAAAGCCGATACAGATTGAAACAGTTGTGTGACATTACTTATCTAAGCATGTCCCCTGTAAATTCAGTATGATCTCAAGCGCTATTTGTTGAACATTCCGATCACTTTTCAATTCGGTGTTATATCTATGTTGGCCTCACAGAAACTCGTGTGCGAGGTAGGGCCACCACAGTGGTTAATGGTCAGGACCTACAGGTCAACCGCCGCTAATGGGGGCAGAAATAGTGAAGCGAGCCTGTGAAACGGAACATGCGCTGTGACGAAGTTTATTGTCATTCTGAACAGGGAGCCTTCCATGTTATGGTTCATACTTTGACCTTCCACCATATTTAATGATATCATCAAATATAAAGTATTTGCTGATATCATCAAATCATTTGCTGATATCAGCAAATCAATTGCTGATATCATCAAATCATTTGATGATATCAGCAAATCATTTGCTGATATCAACAAATAAAGCGTTTTTGATGATAGCATCAAATGATTTGCTGATATCAGCAAATCATTTGATGATATCAGCAAATCAGTTGCAGATATCATCAAATGATTTGGAGATATCAGCAAAAAATTGCTGATATCAACAAATATTTGCTGATATCAGCAAATATTTGTTGATATCATCAAATATTTGCTGATATTAACAAATACGATGACTTTTACATCATGGAACACATTTCATGATATCAGCAAATATTTGATGATATCACCAAATAATGAATAAAAAGTAAAACGGCTTGCCATACGAGCACACCACGTTTAGTGTTGTGTTATAGGCTCGTTTTGTTTGTGTACGTTAAACCAGGAAGTCAAATGGAGTGATATTCTTCAATATCGATGCGTGTTTATGCGAAACAAATGTGTACATGGCAGTGTGACTAACGTCACACGACTTACGAAGTAGGGTAGGCATTAGGACTCCGACACGCACTGAACTCTTGGAAATCCCCCCGCCTCAAGTTGAAATCCTGCCTACATTAAGATGGGCACGGCCCAAGTCAGAATCACCAGTGATTTTCATAAAAAATCACCAGAAATTTTCATCAAAAGTAGGTCAGCTCAGAACTTGCTGGTAACAGTCCCCTAATGCACCTTCATGCAAAAAATCAAGGTTCTAATGCCAACGGTTCTCCTTAGTTTGCCGACGCAAGGATTCGGATGGACTCACTCACTCACTGACTGACTACCGGACAATTTGCAGATGGTAGCCTACTTCGTAGGAAAATAGAACCATAAATCTACATACATTTTGTTCAGATTTATTTCCGGGAAAACGCGTAAAGGCATCTCCGGCAACCTGGGACCCCGGAGCTTCCGGGGCCTAGGCGGCCCCTGGACCCTCGGCTGTCAGGCTGTGAGGATCGTTTATTTTAGCTTTGTGTAAATGAATCGATATCATATTGGTTCTAATGTTCCAT
>JAVTVY010028473.1:0-107903 GCA_036873755.1 Hanleya hanleyi
TCATAAATATGATTGTGAAGTTGTCAGTGACATATCCTCACTATACTCTGGCGTTGTACTAGCACCATGGTGCGTAATCTCATAAATATGATTGTGAAGTTTTCAATGACATATCCTCGCTATATTGTGGTAGTATACTAGCACCATGGTGCTTAATCTCATAAATATGATTGTGTAGTTTTCAGAGACATATCCTCGCTATGTTGTGGCAGTGTACTAGCACCATGGTGCTTAATCTCATAAATATGTTTGTGAAGTTTTCAAAGACATATCCTCGCTATATTGTGGCGTTGTACTAGCACCATGGTGCTTAATCTCATAAATATGATTGTGAAGTTTTCAATGACATATCCTCGCTATACTCTGGCGTTGTACTAGCACCATGGTGCTTAATCTCATAAATATGATTGTGAAGTTTTAAATGACATATCCTCGCTATATTGTGGCAGTGTACTAGCACCATGGTGCTTAATCTCATAAATATGATTGTGAAGTTTTCAATGACATATCCTCGCTATACTCTGGCGTTGTACTAGCACCATGGTGCTTAATCTCATAAATATGATTGTGAAGTTTTAAATGACATATCCTCGCTATATTGTGGCAGTGTACTAGCACCATGGTGCTTAAGCTCATAAATATGATTGTGAAGTTTTCAATGACTCGACATATCCTCGCTATACTCTGGGATGTACTAGCACCATGGTGCTTAATCTCATAAATATGATTGTGAAGTTTTCAATGACATATCCTCTGGGATGTACTAGCACCATGGTGCTTAATCTCATAAATATGATTGTGAAGTTTTCAATGACATATCCTCGCTATATTGTGGCAGTGTACTAGCACCATGGTGCTTAATCTCATAAATATGATTGTGAAGTTTTCAATGACATATCCTCGATATATTGTGGCAGTGTACTAGCACCATGGTGCTTAATCTCATAAATATGATAGTGAAGTTTTCAAGGACATATCCTCGCTATATTGTGGCAGTGTACTAGCACCATGGTGCTTAATCTCATAAATATGATTGTGAAGTTTTCAATGACATATCCTCGCTATGTTGTGGCAGTGTACTAGCACCATGGTGCTTAATCTCATAAATATGATTGTGAAGTTTTCAATGACATATCCTCGCTATATAGTGGCAGTGTATTAGCACCATGGTGCTTAATCTCATAAATATGATTGTGAAGTTTGCAATGACATATCCTCGCTATATTGTGGCAGTGTACTAGCACCATGGTGCTTAATCTCATAAATATGATTGTGAAGTTTTCAATGACATATCCTCGCTATACTCTGGCGTTGTACTAGCACCATGATGCTTAATCTCATAAATATGATTGTAAAGTTTTCAATGACATATCCTCGCTATATTGTGGCAGTGTACAAGCACCATGGTGCTTAATCTCATAAATATGATTGTGAAGTTTTCAGTGACATATCCTCGCTATGTTGTGGCAGTGTACTAGCACCATGGTGCTTAATCTCATAAATATGATTGTGAAGTTTTCAATGACATATCCTCGCTATATTGTGGCAGTGTACTAGCACCATGGTGCTTAATCTCATAAATATGACTGCGAAGTTTTCAATGACATATCCTCGCTATATTGTGGCAGTGTACTAGCACCATGGTGCTTAATCTCATAAATATGATTGTGAAGTTTTCAATGACATATCCTCGCTATATTGTGGCAGTGTACTAGCACCATGGTGCTTAATCTCATAAGTATGGTTATATAATCTGGAATGACATATCCTCGCTATATTGTGGTAGTGTACTAGCACCATGGTGCTTAATCTCATAAATATGATTGTGAAGTTTTCAATGACATATCCTCGCTATACTCTGGCGTTGTACTAGCACCATGATGCTTAATCTCATAAATATGATTGTGAAGTTTTCAATGACATATCCTCGCTATATTGTAGTAGTGTACAAGCACCATCGTGCTTAATCTCATAAATATGATTGTGAAGTTTTCAGTGACATATCCTCGCTATGTTGTGGCAGTGTAATTAGCACCATGGTGCTTAATCCTTTCATAAATATGATTGTGAAGTTTTCAATGACATATCCTCGCTATATTGTAGCAGTGTACTAGCACCATGGTGCTTAACTTGCTAAATATGACTGCAGTTTTCAATGACATATCCTCGCTATATTGTGGAGCAGTGTACTAGCACCATGGTGCTTAATCTCATAAATATGATTGTGAAGTTTTCAATGACATATCCTCGCTATACTCTAGCGTTGTACTAGCACCATGGTGCTTAATCTCATAAATATGATTGTGAAGTTTTCAATGACTTATCCTCGCTATATTGTGGCAGTGTGCTAGCACCATGGTGCTTAATCTCATAAATATGATTGTGAAGTTTTCAATGACATATCCTCGCTATACTCTGGCGTTGTACTAGCACCATGGTGCTTAATCTCATAAATATGATTGTGAAGTTTTCAATGACATATTCTCGCTATATTGTGGCAGTGTACAAGCACCATGGTGCTTAATCTCATAAATATGATTGTGAAGTTTTCAGTGACATATCCTCGCTATACTCTGGCGTTGTACTACCACCATGGTGCTTAATTTCATAAATATGATTGTGAAGTTTTCAGTGACATATCCTCAGTATGTTGTGGCAGTGTACTAGCACCATGGTGCTTAATCTCATAAATATGATTGTGAAGTTTTCAGTGACATATCCTCGCTATGTTGTGGCAGTGTACTAGCACCATGGTGCTTAATCTCATAAATATGATTGTGAAGTTTTTAATGACATATCCTCGCCATACTCTGACGTTGTTCTAGCACCATGGTGCTTAATCTCATAAATATGATAGTGAAGTTTTCAATGACTTATACTCGCTATATTGTGACAGTGTACTAGCACCATGGTGCTTAATCTCATAAATATGATTGTGAAGTTTTCAGTGACATTTCCTCGCTATATTGTGGCAGTGTACTAGCACCATGGTGCTTAATCTCATAAATATGATTGTGAAGTTTTCAATGACATATCCTCGCTATACTCTGGCGTTGTACTAGCACCATGGTGCTTAATCTCATAAATATGATTGTGAAGTTTTCAATGACATATCCTTGCTATATTGTGGCAGTGTACTAGCACCATGATGCTTAATCTCATAAATATGACTGTGAAGTTTTCAATGACATATCCTCGCTATATTGTGGCAGTGTACTAGCACCATGGTGCTTAATCTCATAAATATGATTGTGAAGTTTTCAGTGACATATCCTCGCTTTGTTGTGGCAGTGTACTAGCACCATGGTGCTTAATCTCATAAATATGATTGTGAAGTTTTCAATGACATATCCTCGCCATACTCTGACGTTGTACTAGCACCATGGTGCTTAATCTCATAAATATGATAGTGAAGTTTTCAATGACATATACTCGCTATATTGTGGCAGTGTACTAGCACCATGGTGCTTAATTTCATAAATATGATTGTGAAGTTTTCAATGACATATCCTCGCTATACTCTGGCATTGTACTAGCACCATGGTGCTTAATCTCATAAATATGATTGTGAAGTTTTCAATGACATATCCTCGCTATATTGTGGCAGTGTACTAGCACCATGGTGCTTAATCTCATAAGTATGGTTATATAATCTGGAATGACATATCCTCGCTATATTGTGGTAGTGTACTAGCACCATGGTGCTTAATCTCATAAATATGATTGTGAAGTTTTCAATGACATATCCTCGCTATACTCTGGCGTTGTACTAGCACCATGGTGCTTAATCTCATAAATACGATTGTGAAGTTTTCAATGACAAATCCTCGCTATATTGTGGCAGTGTACAAGCACCATGGTGCTTAATCTCATAAATATGATTGTGAAGTTTTCAGTGACATATCCTCGCTATATTGTGGCAGTGTACTAGCACCATGGTGTTTAATCTCATAAATATGATTGTGGAGTTTTCAATGACATATCCTCGCTATACTCTGGCGTTGTACTACCACCATGGTGCTTAATCTCATAAATATGACTGTGAAGTTTTCAATGACATATCCTCGCTATATTGTGGCAGTGTACAAGCACCATGGTGCTTAATCTCATAAATATGATTGTGAAGTTTTCAATGACATATCCTCGCTATATTGTGGTAGTGTACTAGCACCATGGTGCTTAATCTTATAAATATGATTGTGAAGTTTTCAATGACATATCCTCGCTATATTGTGGCAGTTTACAAGCACCATGGTGCTTAATCTCATAAATATGATTGTGAAGTTTTCAATGACATATCCTCGCTATACTTTGGCAGTGTACTAGCACCATGGTGCTTAATCTCATAAATATGATTGTGAAGTTTTCAATGACATATCCTCGCTATATTGTGGCAGTTTACAAGCACCATGGTGCTTAATCTTATAAATATGATTGTGAAGTTTTCAGTGACATATCCTCGCTATGTTGTGGCAGTGTACTAGCACCATGGTGCTTAATCTCATAAATATGATTGTGAAGTTTTCAATGACATATCCTCGCTATATTGTGGCAGTGTACTAGCACCATGGTGCTTAATCTCATAAATATGACTGTGAAGTTTTCAATGACATATCCTCGCTATATTGTGGCAGTGTACTAGCACCATGGTGTTTAATCTCATAAATATGATTGTGAAGTTTTCAATGACATATCCTCGCTATATTGTGGCAGTGTACTAGCACCATGGTGCTTAATCTCATAAATATGATTGTGAAGTTTTCAATGACATATCCTCGCTATATTGTGGCAGTGTACTAGCACCATGGTGCTTAATCTCATAAACATGATTGTGAAGTTTTCAATGACATATCCTCGCCATACTCTGGCGTTGTACTAGCACCATGGTGCTTAATCTCATAAATATGATTGTGAAGTTTTCAATGACATATCCTCGCTATATATTGTGGCAGTGTACTAGCACCATGGTGCTTAATCTCATAAATATGATTGTGAAGTTTTCAATGACATATCCTCGCTATATTGTGGCAGTGTACTAGCACCATGGTGCTTAATCTCATAAATATGATAGTGAAGTTTTCAATGACATATCCTCGCTATATTGTGGCAGTGTACTAGCACCATGGTGCTTAATCTCATAAATATGATTGTGAAGTTTTCAGTGACATATCCTCGCTATGTTGTGGCAGTGTACTAGCACCATGGTGCTTAATCTCATAAATATGATTGTGAAGTTTTTAATGACATATCCTCGCCATACTCTGACGTTGTACTAGCACTATGGTGCTTAATCTCATAAATATGATAGTGAAGTTTTCAATGACTTATACTCGCTATATTGTGACAGTGTACTAGCACCATGGTGCTTAATCTCATAAATATGATTGTGAAGTTTTCAGTGACATTTCCTCGCTATATTGTGGCAGTGTACTAGCACCATGGTGCTTAATCTCATAAATATGATTGTGAAGTTTTCAATGACATATCCTCGCTATACTTTGGCGTTGTACTAGCACCATGGTGCTTAATCTCATAAATATGATTGTGAAGTTTTCAATGACATATCCTCGCTATACTCTGGCGTTGTACTAGCACCATGATGCTTAATCTCATAAATATGATTGTGAAGTTTTCACTGACATATCCTCGCTATATTGTGGCAGTGTACAAGCACCATGGTGCTTAATCTCATAAATATGATTGTGAAGTTTTCAGTGACATATCCTCGCTATGTTGTGGCAGTGTACTAGCACCATGGTGCTTAACCTCATAAACATGATTGTGAAGTTTTCAATGACATATCCTCGCTATATTGTGGCAGTGTACTAGCACCATGGTGCTTAAGCTCATAAATATGATTGTGAAGTTTTCAATGACTCGACATATCCTCGCTATACTCTGGGATGTACTAGCACCATGGTGCTTAATCTCATAAATATGATTGTGAAGTTTTCAATGACATATCCTCGCTATATTGTGGCAGTGTACTAGCACCATGGTGCTTAATATCATAAGTATGATCGTAGTCTTCGATGCCTTGCAATACTCCTGCATTGTACTAGCACCATGCTGCTTCATATTATAATGTACGACTGGAATGACATACGCTTAGTCTAGTTAATTTTGTGGCAGCCAGTGTAGGCTACTGTCAAGCGCCATATCAGTGTCGAACGATCAATCAGTATTTTGCACGGTGAGATCTGCTGATATCCTCTCCAAATTCAATTTTATTGCACGTGCAAATTATTAACAAACGGTATCTCTCTTCCCCACGCAAAATGGTACATCTTCAGAAAATTTATGACCTAGGCCTATCCCAAAGTTCACAAGATCATTATTGTTTAGCATCATCAGATAAACAAGACTAGTACGATCAGACAACATGAAATACTGTATAATTGACGTAATTCGTTGTTTTCCGCGTTTCAATGGTTGATCTTCAATGCAGAATCTAGGTCAACTAAATTTATAATGTCTGCTGCTTCAAACCGGCCTACAAGTACTGTGTACGTTCAGTTTTATTTTTTTAACAACAAAACTTGCATAATGTTAGCAACAAATGTACATATCATAGGGCGTATGAACAGTACTATGTATTGAATGAAGAACAGAAATGCTGCAAATCCCCTGACCTGATCATGAACATGTCACGCTAAGAACCTTGGAATAGGTCATAAATTTTCCGAAGATGTACCGTCTTGCCTTCCCCACTGCTCGCTCATGTTGTTTCAGAACAGGTTTCCGGTATCTAGGCGCAGGCGCCGGTTGAGCGGAAGCCTTGAAATCCATCCAATAGCTGGGTGGTATTATGGTGCTTACCCCTACGTTAGAGAAATAATATGAATAGGCAAAGCCTAGAAGCGAGCGGAGAAATACTTCTTCCTCTCGTTTCTGGCTTTGCCTATTCATATCAAGTTTTTCACCAGCTCTAAATTAACACAGTTACAGGGACTTGCACAGAGCTAATATTTGAAATGGATGAAATCTAAAGTACTATTGTACTTTTAATGGTTCCATTGATCTGATCTGCCCATGAAACAGATATGGGCAGATAGAGTCCACGTTTTGTATAGTATTTTACACTGAACACATATTTCATGCACATGCTTACATCAAAACCGATGGCTTGTTTGAAAGTCAGTTCCTGTAGAACTTTACAGCATTAAAATCCATGTGGTATTGTTGTTGTCTAGAATTTGTCGACATAGCCTGGATCATAAATATGACATGATTTATATCCTACTCCTAGCAATGCTCCCCAATCGTATATGTCACTATGTAGGCGACATATCCAAATTGGAGAGCAGATAGGATTGAATTTTAATTACATTGGATCAAATATTTAATTGTCCAAATTCTATCTGGTCCTAGCTATGATTTCCTGTCACTGTTCCAGGTGGCCATGATGTTATATTCTGTCATAAGGCAGCTTTATTTTAAAGTCCTATTAATAAGAATAATCCTGTTCCTCTAATTATCACACATGAAATCTATGTCACATATATACTGTCACAATTATATTACTGAAGGAATTCTGTTCAATTCTAATTTGATTGTACACACAGTATATAAAACCTTGGGGAAGTAGGTTCCACTTAACCAAACTAAATGTCCTTGTAATGGACATGTTCAAAAGTTGAGACTGAAGTGAATATATCTTGATTAATAGACAGATCTGTATACAAAGACGAAACTACTACTATTTATCTGCCAAATGGAAACAATAGTTACAAACATTTACAGCCAATAGATTTACCAGATATGTTAAAATAGTTCAATGTGCAACTGTAAAGCCAATCGACTAAATCATTTCATATTGTAGCTGTTCTCAACATTGAGATATTGTTCTTTTTACATTTTTAATTAATTTAAGGAATTGATACATGTAAAATGATTATAATTACATACTTTAATGAATAATTTTGAATGCTAAAATATTAATGGAAGAGAGCTATTATACTATAATGCCAGAAACAACCTTGTAATGGCTATGATTATAATCTATAAAATTATAGATAAACAAGACATGAAAACGATAATTAATCATATTGGGTATTGATATTTAAAATTCATTTGTGTCTATAATGGGGAATGGCATTGGGAGGGTAACATGACCGCAAAATCGTCTAAAAATATGTTTTGAAAATGACGTCACTGTGACGTCATCATTGTGGCCACCTTGTTTTTTTCTTTGTTTTGTTTTCACATTTTCTAGTAAAGCTTGGCCCACAGATATATTGTGGTAATTTTCAGGACTCTAGCCTTAGGGATAGCAAAAATATATAGAGGGGGGGGGGGAGCTTCCCCCTCCCCCTCGTCTGCAACTGGGGTACGGTTCCCATGTCATTAAAATGTGGAAATACAAATAAATTGCCATTTAAATAAATTTAAAAAAATATGTAGGCCTATCTCGGGTGTGAAATTTTTAGGTATTATCGGAGGATGTCTAGCTTATAAAACATACTGAAGTTTCAGGAATTTTCGAAAAGTTCATTATAATTTTGAATGTAAACTTTGAAGGTTTAAATTGGAACATACTCTCCCTAGCTTCAGGTTAGGGACACCTTTGAACTGATTTTACATTGAGGCGAACTCAAAAATTAGTTCTGCATTTTTGTTGTTTTTGCTGGGTTTTCATTAAATTTTGCCTATGTTTTGTCCCATATTCGCATGTCTACACAATACCTATAGAGCTTGCTTCGCAAGCGGCCTCTTCGCGGCCGCGCCCCGCTTGTATAATGTTAATCGAAATTCTTCATGGTTTCCAGAAAATAAAATATTAATCTGATGAAACAAGTTACAATATAGGAGAAGGCCATCTTTTTTGTTTCTTTGTTTTGTTTTCACATTTTCTAGTAGAGCTTGACCCACAGATATAGTGTGGTAATTTTCAGCACTCTGGCCTTAGGGATAGCAAAAATATATAGAGGGGGGGGGGGAGGGCTTCCCCCTCCCCCTCGTCTGCAACTGGGGTACGGTTCCCATGTCATTAAAATGTGGAAATACAAATAAATTGCCATGATTAAATTTTAAAAAAATATGTAGGCCTATCTCTGGTGTGAAATTTTTAGGTACCGGTATTATCGGAGGATGTCTAGCTTATAAAACATACTGAAGTTTCAGGAATTTTCGAAAAGTTCATTATTAATTTTGAATGTAAACTTTGAAAGTTTAAATTGAAACATACTCTAGCTTCAGATTAGGAACTGATTGAGCTGAACTCAAAACATTAGTTCTGGACTTCATTCCATATGAAATGTTTTCTTCAAACTTTTTTCCGACTATTAAATTTTAATTTCGAGTTAAAATTATATTCAAATTTAAATTCAAGTATTTAAAAATAATTTTACTTTAATCTTGATCAAATTCAATGTAAACTGAAATTTCATTCAAAACTGAAATTCCAATTCGTAATTAAAATTAACAACCAAGTCAGAATGATCATAACAAAATAAATAGGTTACGAACTCAGTTTTAATTCAAAATCGAATTTTAAACTTAAATCGCAAAATCACAATTTTCAGTTATCTCCACTGGACATGACATTTGCTACTGGACGTCACTGGTGACTGAATGCGTGCCTGTGCGGTTATCTCTTTTCTACTGAACATGAGTGGACGTGAGTTGTACGCTACTGGACTTGACTGTGCGTATGCCTGGACGGTAAACAGTAGGACCCTCACGCGTCGTCGGCGAGATCAAGCGGTTCTAGCGGAGTTACCTCCCATGTATGTTTTAGAAAAGATGAATGGCTTCATTTTACAACCACGACTGCGTCGTAAATGTTTATTTTCTAACAAATGCCTTGTCATATTTACACGATACTTCAGATCTAAAAAACGCAATAAATAAGCTTTCCATAGATATGAATTTTATGCAGGTTTTGCCTCCCATAGAACTAAATTTGACGAAAGATGTACACCGTTTTCAGTGCCGCCTTCAGTGGACTACCTTCAGTGCGAAACGTTTTTGATGGAACTCTTGGTCACGTGGTCTGCGTTTTGCATCGGACATCTTCGACATGGACGAAAGCCACATAACGAATCATTTTTAGTCTGCAGTTACTTTCAACTGTGTAAAATTATAAATAAATTGAAATCCTTTCGAAAAATGACATGCCAGCTAGGCTATGTTTTCTTCTTTTAAGTCTTCATCACGAGTAATTTGTCCCGGCATGCAATTTCTCCATGGGTGGCGGAAACGGAAATCACCGTTTTTTCGTTCAAGGGATATCGGTTGTTGTTGTTATTTGCTTTGTTTTCATTAAATTTTGCTATGTTTTGTTTCATATATGCACGTCTACGCAATACCTATAGAGCTTGCTTCGCAAGCGGCCGCTTCGCGGCCGCGCTCCGCTCGCTATTATACCTGAAGCATTGGAAGGTGAAAGATCAGGTGGCGGAGAAAGTTCCAGTTCAGATGAATCGTTCATTACTGATGTAAGGGAGAACAGGAATGGTTTACAAGCCTATCAGTTCGAGCCCCGGCGACAACACGATGACATTGACGGCAGTTCATCGTCAGGAGAGAGTGAGAGCGATGAGGAAGGAAGTAGCGAGGAAGAGGAAGTGGGCCGAATAGCGAGACTGGATTGGTGTCAATGTGGCCACTGTTCCACAGAACACTTGGGGCGAGATAAGGAGTGTCTTTGCTGCCAAGATAAACCTGCAACTCCGGCAGTGACGGCTCCATCTAATACAGGTAATTTTTATTTGTTTGTAAGGAAATGGCAGCGAATATTACTGTACCTGCATGGTACTACGATATGCGATCTTTCTGATAATTCATATAATGAATAATTTGCCATGTTCACTTCCACCTCCCCTGAACGCTCACGCGGTGATGAAAAACTTGTTGGGGGGGGGGGGCTGAAAATAACAGCTGTTTTTTTTGTGTGGATTGTTGTTAACTACTTCAATTTGATGTGCATCTTTTGTTTCAACTTTCAGACAACCACATGTGTCTCATTAACAATGGTGACTTCCGATTACTATTGCAGGAGTCAAGCGAAACCCCCACCCCCCCAACCTCGGGGTTTAGTGGGGACTTAGCAAATGAGAGTTGTTAAAATGCTTCAATGCCCTACCCTCTGGGGCAAAACATTGAAGTGATTCCCCACCTAAACTTCAACCAAATACAATTTATGTCCCATTCCTAGGTAAAAGAAATATTAACTCAATACGAACATAAACAGGGCTGAAAACGTGTGAAAGCCCCACTCCCTGGGGCGTAAACATGTTGTGAATCCCCAGGTAATGCCCCACTAAACCCGACCCTTGCCCGAGGTTGGGGGGGTGGGGATTTCCTTTGACTCCTGCATATGCCTCACTCCAGTGGTGCTAAGAAATGTTCTGGTTGGTTTGAACAACATTCGGGCAGATCACTGGGTTGTCAATCCACCCAACAACAGGTAAGACGATGAAACTGTTAGTCTGGTTAAAAAAATGTTTCCTGTTTAGCATCACCACCCACCCTGAAATATTCGCCCGTGCTAAATTTTATTTTTGCCGCTCAGTTTTGGAGTCGACTCTCCGAGACTGAAATCCAGCGACTTAGTGTACATTTTATTTTATTGAGAATTCTACCTAAGGCTGGTTAAAAAAAACTTCCGGTTTAGCCTCACCGCCCTCCCCCAAAATATTTGCCCGCTCCAAATTTTATTTTTTATTATTTTTTTTTGTCATTTTTGGAGTCGTCTCTCTGAGACCAAGTCAAGCGACTTAGGTAAAATAAAATGTACTCAAATTTAATTAAACTAGATCCAGATACAAGCCGAACGATTTTTTCTGTTCAATAAACTAGTCATTTTCAGGGCCACTCAAAATTTACCATCATCCCTCGAGGTGTATAGGACTATATTGGCTGATTTATAGGACTGCCCACTCTACGAAAGCATGATCATGGATCTGAATCGCTCAGCCTCATTTATTGTATCACAACATACCCTAATTAACAAATTTAATAACAAGAGTTTGAACGAAATATACATGAAGTGTGTTTGTAGGCTATAGCATGTCATTTAGTCCAAGTGTCATATTCTGCCACCAGAATATCGCACCAAAAATTCGCAATTCTGTTTGAATAAGAGTAACCGCCCTCCCTACCCAGATTTTTTCCAAAAAATGATGCTAAACAAGAAATTAATTTTATCCCGCCTTAGGTTAACATGGTTAAAGAAAATACCTGGGTCAAGGTTTTAAGTTTTAGAGATCGCTTTTCGTCTTTCCTTAATTCGGGCTACCCGATATTACAGATGATACATTTGTCATAAACCATGGCGCGAACATTCAGATGTTATGCATCTGTCACTTGCCCATTGCAGTCAAAACATCCATTTGATACTTGTTCATTACTGGGGTCAAGGGCCAAATCATTAGCTTTCGCCCAAGATATTTAGGTCCTGAACATTCGTCAGGCTGATGTTGAAAAGAAATGGTAGGCTTCTAAACCGAGGCAAGATCAAGCGAGAGCATCAACATTGACTTGGTGTTCGAAGATGGTTTGACGGGACCGATAGTGATACAACGTACTGTTGCCATGCACTCAATGGACAATACTTGTAGCGCTGTAAATACAAATGTATTAACCAACCATAATTTATTTGAACTTTCCATGGTATATATTGCTCACGACGGATGAGGAGCATCTGTGGAGTTGTCATTCAACTCTTAATATTAAAAGTTGTACTGTGGATATTTTCAGTGGTCTACGTTATGCTGCATACAGACAGTTGACATGGTGGGTCCATGGAAAACTTGGACCAGGACGAAGGAGAACCATACCTGCTTGTGCCACCCATGCAATACGGCAAGCATTCCCTAAGGCTCCAGAGGAACAATACACAGGATATCATTCTGGAGAGGATGAAAGTGAAGAGGACTGAACAATTATGTTTGCAGACTTTTTTTATTATGTTTACCATAATATCGTGAAAATGTACATTGTGTGTGTGTGTATATATACAAATAGATATAAAGCAGAGATCTGTACAGTACACAAAGGAGTTCGTTTCATTTGAAATAAAGGTATAAATTCCCTTCTTAAAAGTCTGAAAAATTGAAGGGTATCAATCACTCGTCAAACAAAGAAAACCCATCTAATCAGTCAACATGTCCTCCAGGATACACCCTATTCATGAATGTTGAAGGTTTTTTTATACATTTATCACAAATCCAACCTATTTTGGCAAGTTTTCTAGCCAAAGCTACAAGTACATGTAAAGCTGTCATTTTCCATATTTTTCGTACTATCACGATCATTCGGGATTATTCATGCTCTTTCACGCAGCTCTGACCTTGTATTTATTGCGATACATATACACAAATAGTTGGCTTATTTAAATCTTCCAAAATCAGGGTTCCCAGCTTTTCATGGAAACAAAATTCCCTGATTTTTCCCCCCGATTAATTTCCCAAAATCCTGAGAAATTTTCCCCCCAGGAGACGGTTGTAGATCAGAATTCATAGTCACATTGCGTGCAGTTATGAAAGAATTTGTCCTGATGAGAGTTCAAGCTATGCTAGATAAGCCCTCAAAGAGGTGTTGAGAAGGAAAATGTGCATACCTGGTGTCAACATAGGCAGCCACATGCGACTCCTCTCTTTCCTACTCAATTTCCCTGAGTTTTCCCTGATGTTGGCTATTTTTCTCAAATTGTTTTCCCTGATTTCCCCGAGTGGCTGGGAACCCTGCAAAATAACGCGACGGAGTTGGAAGTGTCCAAACTAAATTGTACTGTTTCTTCTTTACTACCTTGTCCCAGTAATGAGTACAGGCATAGTATAAAACTAACCCGAGTAAGCCGCACCCCAGTCAGACTGGTGAAGCTCAGGTCTTTTTGCATATCAGCACATTAAAAGTCCTCGTCAATCCATATTTAAAAAGATAGAATGGTAAAATCCCTATAGTTTGGTCATTATATCCCTATATTTGCCCTATATTTTGGCCATTTGGCCGGGGACATAGTTCAATGAGCAGGTCCTGGTTGATGGGTAACCTGCAGTTGTAGGTTTCCCAAGGAAATGTCACAAAATGTGACATCCTGGATAACGGTCACAAGCTTTCCATAGCAAGACTAAAAACAGTGGTTCATTTTTATCCCTCGGGCAAATTTTGCCCGAAGGGTATTGTAGTCAGCGCTGTCTGTCTGTCCGTCTGTATCTCAAGAAGGATTATAGCCAGGCATTGTAATTCATACCATGTATGTATCTGGTTAAGGGTCAGAAGCCTAATGAAAATGACTGACCTTGACATTTTATCAAGGTCAAATTCTGATATTTGCTATAATTTTTGAAGGACTAAAGCTAGTCTTCAAATTCATATTACATATGCAACTGGTGATTGATTAGAAGCCTATCCCAGTAAAATGACATTGACCTATTTTTTTTAGGTCAAATACTATTGTTCATGATATAACGTGAAGAAATATAGCTAGGCTTTCAAAACTTAAACTATGTATACATCTGGCCATGGTTCAGATGTGTGCTGAAGAGATATATTTATATAGAAGAGTATATTTAGAGCTAAGAATTTGCTCCTGCTCTACCATAAACTCAACACAAAATGTTTCCCATCAGTTAAGGCCTTGGCAAATGCTGACCTGGCTCAAGATGAATTTCTAAGATGAGAGAGAGAGAATTAAGATTTAACATCACGTTTTCTAGGATGAGAGAAATCCAGTCCACCCAACTGCATCACATTTTTGCAAACCTACATATGTTCTAAAAATGCATTTTATGCGATGCATGATTGTTGAGTGAAGACAATAACTGCTAACCGAGGGGTATTGGAGCCCATTGGGCTATTTTTAAGGAGAGCGATCACCCTCCTGTAAACTACCACTCATCTCTGTTTGACTTTGAGGAGAGTAAAATACAGCTTCTCCCATGTTAACCTGTGTAGTGTATGAAATCACAGGTAATCACTTTGACTTATGGATCATGGTCCTGGAAATGTCCGAGGAGGGCACATCCCACCAGCTTTTCTCAAAGACAAAGCACTGTTACCATGGTTAAAGTCCAGTACACACAGAGCAATTTTCTTGGGTAAAAAAAAATCATCCAATCACAAGCAATATCCCTAGTTTGCAGGAATGACACAGTGCAATAAAAGTTTAAATTAAAGCATAACATTAATGAGGGCCTTGGTAGAAGCAGGAATTATTTGCTGGTGCTGCAATCCATATTTCTCTTCCTTTATTTACATCATTCAATCAACTGATCCTTACTTCTAGGTATGCAGAAAAATAAATATGACCAGATCTTTTTACTGCACCCTAACTTTGCCCAGCCAGGATTTTGTTTGATCAGTAATGATTATCCCCCCCCCCCCTCCAAGAACGGTGTCACATGATGACTTCCAGGTCGCAATACCGACCCCGAAGGGATGCAGTTTGTCAGAGATGGCTCCATTCCCATCTCCTACTGACAACTACACCCCTCCAAGGGCCGATATCCCACCCCGGTGGGCTAGGTCGCTGGTGTGAGTGGGAGAATGGCCCATTCCAGTCCCCTGACCGCCGAGCTGCACAACGGAGTGGGGGCAGCCAAGAAGTCAACCATGCACTACTGACGGAGCGAAGATGTACTATCACTTGTAAAAGTTAAACACCGCTATCATGGCCAGTTCACATGTTTGCGAATTACTGGAATCTGGATTTGAACTTTTCTTCAAGTTCTCTCTTGTCTGGTTTCGGCACCTTGGCCACATTCCGAGGTAGTTCGGCTGGACGGTCAAATCCCCTCAACTGCACTTTATCCCGGTGGACCTCATAAATTCTCTTCATAATCGCTCCCATGTGGTCAGATTTGGCCTTCCCATACCGGTTTTTCAAGACATAGATCTTCCTTCTCTTGGAGTAAACAACAGAAGTAGCAGGCTTTCCGGACTTGTCTTTCTTCTGCTCCCTTCTAGTGTTGTTCCAGTCGATGGCAGCGAGCATCAGCCTCGCGGACATTGCTATCAAAGAGAATACAGAAATCATTCAAACTTTACATTGTACAAAAATGGAATCCAAACGATGCTTATGTACACTTTGAACATAAATAGGATATACAGGGCACGAGTATGACGGACAGAAGGGAGAAGAAGGGTTGTCTGATTGATACACAGTTGCCTGGACTGTGGGATATTGGATGGTCGATGTCTACGTATAATTTTATTTCAATAAATCATGAAAATTAATAATATTTTTTATTTTTAACTCGATTTTTTTTTTAAATATTTTTTTTAAGTGTATTTCTCTTTCATCTTTGGCTCAATTGAAGTCATTCCTTATAATGTCATGCTAGCTGAGTTACTACAGTTTTTAATTATCCACCATACCCTGTCCTCTGACATAGAATACAATTGGGAATAGAACCACCCAACATGGTCATTTAAAAACCTTCTCAGAAACCCCTAAAGTAGACTGTTTACCCCACGTGACCTAAAGCGGGGACAACCAGATTTTGCAGCGAAAACGGCACAACAGTCCAGAACTTCTATAAAATTTAGCTCCATAGCGACAAAAACCTGTAGATAGCTCATATCATTAAAAAGCTTATTTATCAGGCTTTTTAGATCCGAAGTTTGACAGAAATATGACCCGTCGTTGGTTAGAAATGAAAGATTGAAGACCGAGTGGTGAGGCCAAAATCATAGCCTCTGGCGATGGCACACGTTTTTCCCCGTTTTTGGGTGTTTTTTAGGTTGAAAATATCGCTCGGCACCGTCGCTGTTACGTATGAAAGACATGTATATTGACTGAACTTGTAATCAACATATCCCAAATTTATGAAAGCCGTGTGACGGGATTTCGTGGGTACAATATTAACGGAATAAACGGATTTTGACGACAAAACAAGCGAAAAAAGCCAGTTGCCAGACAATTTTGCACGATTTTGGGCAACAAAATCTCCCTCTGGAAAATCCCGTCACTCGGAGTTGAAAAGATCAGTCATTTTTGAGTGGAAATGACTATTTGAGTTTACCTGATGATGCCCACGAGCGACGGTGTGTTTAATTTTCGAAAAGCGCACCCCACGCAAACATCAACGAAAACCGTGTTGTTGTTGTTGCTTGTTGGAGCTCGCATACGACCACGTGGTTAATTCAAGTCAAACCAAAGGGGAGAAATCAAACTACCCGGTAGCAATTTCACACATTCATGCGGGAGATATATGTATTTTCTGCAGTTTCATATTTTCTATATCAATCAGGAAATAAATTAGGTATGTTTGCAAAGCGCCAAATAGATTATTCTAGTATATAGTACGATTGTTTAGACAGAGTGCCAAATACAACAATTAAAACGGAAGTTTATAGAAAGTCGGATTCATCATTTTAGAAACAAATTGAATCAAATCTATAGTTTGTAAATATCAGTATTCGATATAATTCACCCCAATTAGGTTTCTTTCATGGTTATGTTTTTCAAATATATCAATTTAAATATCAATATAATCAGAAGTCTATTCTGATATAATAGATAGGCCCTCTTGGTTCGCATAATTAGGTATCATTGTGTTACTTCTGTCCATCATTGTAGCAGCTCGAATCATCTTTTTTTCTTTTTTTAATTCTAAACCTTCTTCAAAGAATTCTACAAATAAAATCATTGTATCTGTTGAATTCCTTAAATTAATTTAAAATTAATAACATCATGCACACAAGTACGGTACCTATGAATTCTGTTTCCATTACAAGTATGAGTAATAGCAAATGGTGACATATTTGTATACCGGTACTGTTTGAGTGAATCCCTATACAATGTTGTCTGATAATTTGTTCTCATATTCAGCGAGATCATTCTTATAAATTTGTCAAAGCTTATCAACACTAACAAAATAAACAGCTGTTTGGCTAGTTCCCAGTTAGGGAGCTTCTTGAAATTAGGAACTGAGTTCCCTTGCAGTGATGGCATATGCCGGTTATGCAAATGGGATATACCATGCCCAGTTTGGTGTTCTGATCTGGATGGATTAGAGTTCCAATTAGGCCATGCTGCTGCATGTTATGGCATAAGCCATCCTTTGTCTGCCGAGTTCCAAACTGTATGGCATGGAGTTCCTAGGCCGTATGAACCCATGTACTTCAAGAACCTCATGGTACTCATATGAACAGTCACAACCAAAGCTTGACTGAGATACATCATTCTTAGATGACGACTTTACAACGAATATTATGGATTAAGAATACTGATCAGCGATACGGATTTGATATTTTTGGAACATCATGATGTCTTGCCGGCATCATTGAAAACTGTTGACCGCTTCTCTCTCGCAGGAAACAAGCCTATGTTTATGTATACTATGATTGTCTTTTGAATTTGGTGCTAATACTGTTATATGGAATAGGTCTTTGGATTATGGACGCGGATATTCTCTAATGGACGACGGCTGGATTATGAATGACGGACTAGACGCTTGCAATTCCAACACGGCACACCATGCTACTCTGTTTAGAATGCCTTATGCCAGTTCCTAGTATGCCCCAATTTCAAGAAGCTCCCTTAAAACGCAAATTATAAAGGTGGTGGGAAAACAATACTGATGTAACTGGTATGAATGGTGGCAATTTACGAACGTCATGTTGATTATATTTCAATAGGAAGAGATTGATACCGGTATAGTTGGAAATTCACGAATAAGAACTAAGCAGCATTAATAGTACCCATGGACACCCAGTCAGCTGTTGGATCCCTGGAGCATCAAATCAAAGGCCATGTTTGAGTGCGTGGTTTATGCCCCATGAATGCATACAGATGGAAATATATAATTTCTTTCAATTTTTTAAATATTAATTAACAGATCTAAACAAATAACAATGAATGTGAATATATTGCAATGGAAACCATTTACAGTGACAGACACCAGAATTGTGATCCACGTACCGAAGTTGAAATTGAGTACAAACGAAAAGAGCGCATCTGTGCGAACCAGTCAAATCGAACCACAATTCTCACCTTCTAGGCCTACATAATTTAAAATGTCTCTTTCTACTACTGAGAAGTGAGAATTTCAGTCGTCTAATTAGATAATGTCAATGGTTCATTGACTGACATAAGCTTCAGAACAAGTTGCACAATTGAACAAAATCCTCTGCACCTGAAGAAAAAGATGCTATTTAGCAGATCAATGTATTCCAATATGGCAAAACCATGGGAAGGATGCAATAGATGTCGTAGGTCGGCCATGTTGGGGTAATCCACAGGGATTGTCTATTGGCTTTCAGATTAGCAAGGGCCAAACAAAGATGGATTCCCCCAACATTGGGTTGTCTTTATGATAGACGAAGAAAACCATTTGAATTGATGTGATATCTGATGCTCACAGTTGAATTACGACCATCAGATATCACATCACTTCATGATAGATGGTTACGACCATCAGGTATCACATCAATTCACAGATGGTTTTCTCCATCTACCTTTATAACACCTACATGTATTGCAACATTCCTGTATAACTGAAGGAAAAGAAGCACACAACCGGGCACATCAGTCGCAGAATGACGCTTGTCTGAATCATGGCAACCACTCAAAGAGAGGAAGTAACCGACTCGAGAATGTGTGGTAAATTATTGTTTTCATGGTGACACTCTGTCATATCCCTAACTTTACAAATTCTTTTTTTCATTCTCAGATTTGTTACAGAAACAAAAGTTATGAAACTAATATCACCATGAGGAAGATTGCGGTTTTGAATGAACTACATGTATATAGCAGGCCGATAACAGTAAAAGTAGAAATATCAGAAATTTCCGGGTACTTTTCGCAATTCAGCAATCGATCCTCAACCGATCATCAGATAAAACACCACACATTGGTATCACGATGAATACTTTTGATTCCGCGATTTATGAGGAAATTACTGATACCAGAAGTTCGGTAATTAATCAGATCGGCGATGATATTTGTTATTCAATAAACATGATGGTATTGTCAAGACAGGGATATTACGGATATTCCATGACGAAATAACTACATACACCACCCTTCCCTGATCTTCCAGTTCAGTCATGTTGTCTGTGACTTCATCTTGAGATAACGTCATTGCTTGACCGATGTATGTACGTTTTATCGACAGAAAATGTTGCTTTTTTTTCTTTTTTATAAGCCTATATTTTGCTTTCTTTTGGTTGCATTCTCCTGGATAACTTTGTCTTGTGGAGCAATTGATTTTCTTTCAGTTTTGCAACTTTTCCTTCCGAAGATAGGAAGGGATGGAAATATAAGAGATGGAACTGTTCCACAGGCTATAATCTAACCTGATGTTCACATTGAACAGAAGGCAATGATAATCAATGACCAGTTTTTATCATATTTCTTTAATCGTGTCTACATATACCGGTACTTTATTTAATCATGCTATTTTTGATGGTCTTTCTTCTTGTTTTTCTCCTCATCATCACATTTTAACATTGTCATTGTGCATTGGCATCATCAATGGTGTGTTTTAGAGCAAGATACCACAGATGTTTTGGTCTGTATTCTGCCTTGTATTTCTCCGGGCACGGCGTATCACGTCAGGCACACCGGTTCTCATTAGATCACCGAAGTTAGCAACGTTGAGCTCGGTCAATACTTAAATGGGTGACCGGGTGCTGTACCGGCTGGACTGATCTGTGTACAGGATAATAGGAACTGTGGACACTCTCGTGATTTATTTTGTGTTTATTGTCTACCATTTTTATTTCCTTTAAGGTCTTTCCCAATGATAGCCACGGCATACTGGGGTGACCGTGGTATGTCTGCAAGTGACTTACTTTGTTAAAAACAGTTGCAACGTGGGTACAACTTATACTGATGAGTCTTGAAAAGACGAAACATACCCTTATTCAATAAATACTGATACGAAATCACCATAAGAAAATATGAACTTACTATTAAAGTAACATTGGATGTTAGCCAACTTTGTAAGCAAAGTTGATACATATATGCAAATGATATGCAAATTAGCTCATAAATATTAACCAATCAAAAACATTTTTTAAATCTACTGTAACCAATATCCCACAGCCAAAAATCATAAAAAGTTAGCGGTTTTAAAATTGAGGTATTGCGATATGAACACCAAAATCAGAAGTATAACGCTTAAAATACAACTGCTTGTCTTCATTAATTTATGCAAATTTATGCATAATTTATGTTAATTTATTAACAATGAGACTTCAAATGTATATTTTCTGTCTAATCTTACATAATTACAAGTAAATTATTAAACCCATGCAAAAAAAATTAAATACAAGCTGGATTTATCAATTGAAAATGGATGAAAACATAGTTTTGGGTGCAAATTTGATACATATATGCAAATGATATGCAAATGAGGAGCTCACTATTGGCCAATCAGGATCATTCAAGGAATATTTTTAAAAAGTGATTCTTGAAGTATATGTGTCCCAAAAATTATGAAAATTGAGTGAATATTTAACGATATCCGTCGTTTCAAAGTTCAAATTCCTTTGTGCCATGGGATTTGGACATTTCCCATAGGCTCTATGTTAATGGCATGTCCCCCAAAAATCGTCACTTCCGGAACTTCAAAACGTGTGACATCAGCGAATCCTGGACGGATTTTCATTCTGTAAAGTTTTTTCTTCTTCTACAGGTCTTGGCTTTCAAATGAGGTATCAATTGTATGTGTACGATAAAGATATTTTTTTTGTGTAAAATGCCTACCTAAAGCCTACCTTTCCAAATGCCATTTGTTTATTACTTCCCAAGTGGACCAACCTTTGGAATATATACGCTTTGAATATCTAAACCTCCCTCGAGGAGAGAAATTCATTCTTCGTGCCAAAACATGGCTTTTCAAACTTCCGGCCAAAAACACTTCCGGTCGGAATTTTATAGAACCGGGCTATACAATATTATCAGCGACGATTGGTCGAAATTATCCCCTAAAGTCAGGGGCAGATAATCCAGTGGGCGGGGATAGGGGATAATTTTGACCAATCGTCGCCGATATTATTGTATAACCCGGTCCTTAAAATTCTGACGGAAGTGTTTTTGGCCAGAGAGCTGGCTAAGAGCTTGAAAAGCCGTGTTTTGGCGCGAAGAATGAATTTCTCTCCTATTAGGGGAGGTTCAGATATTCAAAGCGTATATATTCCGACGGTTGGTCCACTTGGGATGTAAAAAACGAATGGCATTTGGAAAGGTAGGCTTTCGTGTTTTTTGTTTTTTTTTGAGAATGTTTCGAAATGACCGTGTTGAGCGGTTCTATTCCCAACTTGTCTTTTATTCTATGTCATAGAGGACAGGGTATGGTACATAATTGAAGACTGTAGTAACTCGGCTTGACATTATAGGGAATGTCTCTAATTGAGCCAAAGATGAAAGAGAAATACACTATAAAAAATATATATATTTATTACTTTTCATAATTTATTGAACAAATTATATGTAGACATCGACCATTCAATATCCCACAGGCCAGGCAACTGTGGATTGATACTGTTTCAGTGAGCCAAGTAGAGCTGAATCAATATATCTAGAGAGAAGTCTGAATCCAGTCATTTGCTTAATCAGTTATGGCTTATAAGTTAGCCATATCCAAAAATAGTAAGATGGGACATCCCATGTTTAAACATGGCCTAGACAACATTTGGTGGTATGATATATGCAAAATGTTAGTTACCATCATAATGGAAGTGTTGTCTCTTTTGACAGTATTTCAACAACATACTGTGGAAAATTTCCAGCTCGCCTGTGTGGCAGAACTTTGTTAAGTGATTCATGGCGGATCCAGGGCATTTCCCCCAGTGGACATTTCCCCCAGCGGACATTTTCCCCATGGACATTTCCCCCAGTGGGCATTTCCCCCAGTGGACATTTCCCCCAGTGGACATTTCCCCCACCCTATATTTTTAGGTTATTTTGAGGCTAATATAACATAATTTTCAAATAATTTGGCAAAAACTAAATTGTTTATATTATATATTATATTTTTTACCTCAACTTTCACTGTAGTTCATCAGGCTTCTCTCAGCAGATAATCCTCACAACTTGAAAGGTGCTCAAGTTCAGAACTCCTCACACCTAACTATTGTTTCTAAATAATAATCTTTTATTCATTCTCTGTAATCCTCACACCTATATTTTTATTCGTTTATTTTTATTTGAAATCTGATTAAGAACCATAATACAAGGTTAATCCCTCACAACATCAAGCCATTTATCATAAACATATGTGGAAATCCATATATATATAGAAAATAAAAAATATACAAAAAATTGATGTCATTGACAAATTATTTGAAAACTATGTTCAAGCCTCAAAATAACCTGAAAATATAAGGTGGGGGAAATGTCCACTGGGGGAAATGCCCACTGGGGGAAATGTCCATGGGGGAAATGTCCGCTGGGGGAAATGTCCACTGGGGGAAATGTCCGTACCCCATTCATGGCATTGAGAAGCCTTGTATTCATCACAATTTTCTTCAAAGCAACAAAAGCTGGAGACTTGGGTTTCAGCCATTTTGTTGCTTTTTTGTCAGCTGTCGAGAGAGTTGGATGTGCACACTTGTGGAACTTTTTGTTTCCGGACCATTTGTGGTTGTTGGTCACATGGTGCAACACCGAGAGCCATTTTTCTCTGAAATTAAAATGAGAACTTGTTTTTATTCGGTATCTCACACAATACACAAAAAACGTCCACTCAAAAGTTACATAATGATTATATTAGATGTACCAGTGACAAATATTATGTAAGCTAAATAACAAATGCTGATAAAAATCTATGTAAAGTCCTCATATTCTCGAGTTTCTATTGATTGTGGATGAACTACTTATATTGGCTGTAACTCACTACTTGACAAACCAGTCAACCTCGGCTGAGACAAAGCAACCTGTGACATATGTGTACTGTAGATTTTGTTCATATCAACACCCCAGGGGGTGATCATGGGAATCTGCCATCTTTAGAAATTATTACATAACTCTAGCTGATTATAGATACCCTGAACACATAAGACAGCTTGATCTCTGAGGCTTAAGATACAGTTCTGGCTTAAAATGTATGCTAAACAGTGAAATGAGACTTTGGACATTTGTAGTTAAGATTAATTAGTTCTCTAACTACTGGAAGTGGGCACAAAGAGGTCCCACACTATCTGATTATTGTATATTCTAGACTGCTGGTTCAAAACAAGCAGACAACCATGACATAAGATGAAAGATACTTGTGTTTGTAAACCATATTTAGTATCCACAAAATACACACTGTTCCTATTAATTTCTGAAGAATAATCTGCAACAATCTAATCCACTAGTTTAGGTGTGCTTGTCATGCAATACATTTCCACTACATTAAGTGATCAAGTGCTGTCAATTCAATGGCAGGGCAGAGACAAAAGTTGTCAAGTTTGGGAGTGCTTTAGAGAGAGAGTGGGGGAGGTGAACTCCCTCTCTCAGCATTGCCCCCCTCCTCCCCCCCCCCCCAAATATCTCTATACTGCATAAGTTCATGCTTTTTGCACCCTGGGATAAGATGCTCCCATGACTTCAAGCCAAGTTGAAAAAATTATTCAAAACTGTTAAAAATAAATGTAGTAAAGGTAGATTCAATGGTATTTTTCTTTTCTGTATCACCTATAAATCCACACTATCACCTACCGCAGAACTTGTTTGTCCTCTCCGCATGTAGCACATGCCCACCACAAATGATTTGAAATACTCTGTATCCAAGGAGCAAGGTCGGTACAGTCCTTCTTTTTGGCCTTGGCGGTGAGCTTCTTCACAATGCCTTTTGCAAGATGCCAGGTGTCAAATTGATGGTTTATCTGCATTTCAAGTGATAATAATACAATATCTTGCATACCATATAAATATATGAAATAGCATCATCTTTTGAAATACAATGGCAAGTAACATCATATCTGAGACTAGAAATGCAATGGAGAGTGTGATAGAATATTAGTGGTCAAACTTTGATATTCTCACTCTTCAGTGGTAACACACTCAATTCAATCTCCATTGCAATTTCAGTCACCATGGTATGTGGAGGAGACTGACCAATAGTCCAAGAGAAAATGTTCGGAGAGTGATCAGGTGATGATCGAGAATGATCATTATCCTAAAAACAAAAGAAAAGGGGACAGAGGAAGGATGAGTTAGGCTTAGACGACACTACACTGAGCTGCCAATGTCACTGTATTTACTCAACCTGAATACAGCTAGCAGAATTTTTTTATCACAGTTTAACATGTTTAATAACACTATAAAAACAGGGGCGGCGGAACCGGGGGGGCCAGGGGGGCCAGGCCCCCCCAATATTCAGATAGGGGGGGCCAAGGACCACTTTGGCCCCCCCAATAATTTCGCTTAACCACTTGGTCTCCATAATAATTTCGCTCAGCACTAAAGCCTATGCATGTGCACGGGTATTTGGAAACGGGTATTTGAATTTACAATACCATGGTATAGCGTTTCCTGTTCTCCTGTGTAGGCCTAATGGTCTCAAACTTGCGACCTATAGCTACTCTACAGAATGCGTTATCGTCAAACTGAGAATTATTCTCGAACTAATGTATAGTCTACCTTCTGGTGATCTCGTGCAAGTAGTATAAATATCCACGATATCTGTTGATGTGAAAGTTCACGAAGGAGTCCTGTGTGTGGATGTGGTTAAATTCTGTACGCTACTACTGTTCTGATACCTGCTCTTACTGACAAGCTCGCTTAATCAATTTGTCAAACATGTTGAATGAATTTAAATGACTTGTATCTTCCATTTGACATGATAAGGAGATATGATAAGGCGGCATTTTGGCCTGTGCGTGGTGCGGTTGAAACCGAAAAAATGTCCTAAAAATAAATGACTTTTGATGTAACGGCAAGAGAGCATAATATGTGAAAGTTCTAGCTCGATTGCATGATCATTATAGTATGAAATTGAAATCCGCAGCATGTGCTATTTCGTGAAAAACTTGTAGGTGTGTTGTAGCGACTGCCGCGATAATTTTAATCCCTGTTAGGTTAACTTTATTGAATGTATTGAACCTCGTGTTGAAACCCTCAGGATTCCTGCATCGCAAATACATTCAATTAAATGCAATGTCGAAAATATACCAACACCTGTCCAGTGTTTGTCCTATCTAGCTTCAGCGGGAATCCCCGGCCGTGTTCCTCAACTTAATATTCCGTAGTAAGATGGCCGCCTCTCCTGCTTGCCGATAAAGAATCATGGTGGCGGGCATTGTAGTTGATGGCACCCACAATTTTTCATCCGATTCGAATTTAAATAACGAAAAGTATTATCGATGGCTTCTTCTCTTGCTGGGGTCCCGGTGTAAAAAATAGCAACGGGACACATTTGATGCAGAAAAGACGAAATATTTATCTACTGTCACTGAAATAGGAAACGCACAAGACGATGTTGAATCAGTTGGACTCTGCATCGATGTTCAGCCTTGTTGATTATAATTTTTTTAGCGTTTCGGAAGAGGTAAAAATAGGCAAACTCGCTGTGAATTATCACCCCTAATAGGCCTCGGAAATGCTCTAAAATGCGTTAAATGGACGCTAAAATTTCAAAAATTTTCGGGGGAGGACCCCCGGACCCCCCCGCTTCGCGGGAGGGGGACACCCCCTCCCGGTCCCACCCCCGGTTTGGCCCCCCCAATATTTAACTCCTTCCGCCGCCCCTGAAAAAGTCATGATTTTCATTGAAAATGGAGACCTGTAAATTGTATAAATGTACCTGTTTGTAGTCCTCCTTCATCATGCTGGTGACCATGTTGTGACGATCAGTTGCCAGAACACCAACTTCCAATCCACTTTTGTGGACAGCCATAGGCCTAGATCACCAATAATATAAATAACTTGAACACAATACCTCCCCAATCTTTCTTTGCTGTTCTCGCTTTTCCAACCTGGCAACTGTTGACACTCGTTTTGATTTGTGAGCGTGACGATGCACAAACTCAGTTGGCACAGCGTCTTCTTTCAGCAATCTTTTCTGCGTTCCCTCGGGATGGATTCCATATTTTGCATAAGCATCTTCCTTAAAACAATTTGGTGAAAAGTGCGCGGAACAAAGTCTTGAGTTCTTCGTCGGTTTGAAGCCCTGTCGACTGATGTTATGTTCCCACTGCTTCAGCAAGTCGGGCTTACGCAATGGAAATCGGTGAAATGAGACGTCAATCGGAATATTGTTCGGCCTACTGTCACTGTCAGCCCTGTTGAAACACCCAAACGCCACGCATTGTGACATATTGACAGGGTATTTGTGAAATACTCGTACAAACACACAAACTTGTCTTCTAATTAAAATCCCTGCATAAATACTCTCAGGTCGTTTCAGACACTGCGGAAATCTGAACTATACCGGCATGTTATTCTGTTTTAACAGCGAGAATCTTGGAGCCAAGTGACGTCACGCGCAGAGCGCACAAAATAATCCGAATTTTCTGATTGGCTCAAATTCAGCCTAAATTTAACAATGGCGGCGACTATGTCCTGTCGATTTGCAGCCTTTTTCGCGTCTTTCAGAGTTTTTATTTCAGTTGGAAAAAATCGCAAAAAATCACCGTTATGGTTTTTGGACACTGGGGGCATTACTCTTCCGCATGGAATATACTTTGACCATATGTTTTCTATTCCTTTAATGCAAATACAGAAACTTAATTAATTAGTCCAATTGAATATCAAGACTGTCACAGGCCTTAATTTAATAGTGAAAAGTGTCATTATGCCTCTTGGACAGTTTGATAAAGCCTTCAACCCCATTCCATAGTTTCACAGATCAGAGTGATAGACCTTATACTAAATTCATTGAAAATTAAGGAAATATAAACTTTCCATTATGCTCGGCAACGTAAGCGAGAAGGGAGACTGAAGAGCGTAGATTTTTGCGCTATGACTAAACCCTTGAAATTTATTTGGATTCCAAATATTTGAAAGCCTTTTTGATTTGCAAAAATCAACGGCTGAACCGAATGTTTTGAAATTTGGCTTACACGATACTTATACCAAGATATTGCCAAACCGATAATTGTGACTTCGTCTGTCAATTCAGTATAGACGGCATGGACCAGTCAAAATCGTTGGATTTTGAACGGGGAAAGTGAATATATATATATATGGTATCAGACCTATTAGGCAATTCCTACAATTGTGAGTTAGAATCTGAAAATTACTTCCCTGGGCATGAAAACACTGGCAGATGTTGTTTTTGCTACCATTACCACTACCTCCGCTGATATGCCTTTCACTGTATTATTGCCACTGCCGCAGGTTTTGACTACAATGTAGTCATTTCTCACTTGTTCCTATTGGGTTATCTCCCTTTCCTAGGTTAAGATATAGGGATTTCCTTTAAAAGCCTTCTAGCCGAGAATTTTCACAGCAACATCCATCCAATTTGATGAATTTTGATAGACACTGTGATTAACTGCAAACAGTTAAAATATCAGAAAAAGTTAAATAATATTTATATGATTTTTTCATGAATATGCTTCAAAACTAGAGATATTCCCTATTACATTATTATATGTTATTATTACAATGTACATGGCAGTGTGACTATGCGTCACAGGACGAAGTAAGGTAGGCATTAGGACTCCGACAGGCACTGAGCTCTTGGCAATCCCCCCCCCCCGCCCCAAGTTGAAATCCTTCCTATATTAAGATGGGCACATGCAGCCCAAGTCAGAATCACCAGAGATTTTCATCAAAAATCACCAGAAATTTTCGATTAAAACAGTATTGAATATTTGTTGAAGATCAAAAGTGATGGGATTGAATGAATAGTTTACCAATTACTGTGCTGATGTGAATCTGTGACACACCAACACACTCCGTGGCAGTGATTCTGTGACACACCAACACACTCCGTGGCAGTGATTCTGTATCCCTTAATCAAGGAATCAGAATTTGAAATGACAAGAAAATTTTTGATATAATTACACATGTAATGTTTTTGTTTAAATTACACCCCCAGTTGAAATCCTGCCTATATTAAGATGGGCACCGCCCAAGTCAGAATCGCCAGTGATTTTCATCAAAACTCACCAGAAATTTTCATCAAAAATAGGTCAGCTCAGAACTTGTTGGTAACAGTCTCCTAATGCGCCTTCATTCCAAAATAAATAACGATCGCCGATTTAATTTTACAATTTTTTAATTAAAGGAAACAGATTGAATAATATAGGTTCAGTAGATTTCAAGCTTTACGTGTGAAAATACATTTACATCTCTTTCATGGTTTTCAGTGCCCTTGTCCAGGACCAAAACAACTTTTTGAATCGCATTATTTCCCCAACAATACAACAAATTTGTATATATAGTACTATGGTAGAAAGGTAGCATTTATGTAGTTTATGGTAATTCAACTCAAGACCAACACCTTCTATGCACAAGATAATAATGATTCTATGTCATTCTCCTGAGCTTAACCGGTACAAAGACGAATAAATAGCGTCTCTACATCACGTTGTTATCTAGATATATGAGACAACACATTTTGGGTATCGGCAATCTGATGAATGTACTATTCCGGTTTTCTTGTTTCACATTATATTCTATGGCGGTTGATCGGTGATTTTCTTCATTGATAAACATTAAACCACCTCAGCTTCGTTGTGTGAATCGGAATTGCATTGCTGTGACACATCAACACACTCCGTGGCAGTGATTCTGTATCCCCTAATCGAGGAATCAAAATGGATCAAAATTTGAAATGACAAGAGAAATTTAAACATATTTTGTTTACACATGTAATTTTTTGTTCAAATTATATCCAAGTGTGATATATAGTCAATATTCAAGAGGTACAAAAAAAACAAAGTATGTCCTCATATTTTCACATCCATGCCAAGAAATACTGCATTGAAAAGAGTCCATTTAGCCTACCCTGTTTTATCGCTCTAATCAGCAAATGGCGGGGTCATATTTATGCTGTCAAAATTGTATTTCCCTCCAAAGTCTTAACCCTTGAATCTAAGTCACACACTCTCTGATGCAAAGTAATGATTGTCCTAACTATCCGATTAGCACATTATGAACAGGTCTTTGGTCATAGTGTACATATCATAACTCACATCAATGTTTTCTGCTATATTATTTCAATGATATGGTTTAACAATTTAAGTTATGCAAACAGCGCTGGTTGTTTGAGGGTATATGCAGTAGGCCTATGCTGTCGGGCAATTGTGGAATTGTCCCAGATGCACGTTAAGATTAACCTCAGTAATAGGGCCATGTGGCATACAGTGGAATGTGGATCAATGACAGGGTATTTTTAGCTGGACAGGACTCCGTGGTGGTAACTGATACTCATTAAACGCGATAAAACGCTGGAGCAAAACGGACCACAGTTTTCTTGGCATGATGATCAAAGTTACTTTATGCAATTAAATTCTACCCAAAGAAAATAAATTAAGACCCTTTAAACAGCCGTCATGGCTTTGTTTCACCCTCAGTAAACTGTTATCATTGTTGCTCACACAGACTAATCTGAAGGATGATACCACATCTTTCTTTCTTCTGCTGGGTTATTGCACCAGGCTGACTTAATTGGTTGATGTAGGATACTTCACCATCAGTGGGTAATTTGACCTGAATTTGAAGCCTGATGTGGTCAATGATGAAATGTTTGGATTTGAAATAGGATACACGTTAAAGGCTACAGTTTACATATATCTATAACAATATACTGAAGTGTTAATTATAAATCTAATTTTAATCAGAATTATTTCAGATCAGAACTTGCTGGTAACAATGCCCTAATGCACGTTCATGCCAAAAATAGAGGTTCTAATGTCAATGGCTCTCCTTATTTTGCCGACGAAAAGATTCGTATGGACTGACTGACTCACTGACTCATTACCGGACAATTTGCGATCTGTAGCCTACTTCGTAGGAATATGTTTTCTGGGTTATCAAATTGAGCATAGGTCAGTCCACTTAACGGTGCCTACAGCTACAAAATGCACACCAACCTATATTTTTTTCTTTGTTTTTTTCCCCCTCATATTACACATTTATGAATGCAACAACACACATTATTCAAAAAGTTAATTACTTTGATTCACCAGCAGCGGACATCCTTAAGCCACGGTGATGCCTGCCTTAATAGTGAGGTATATTCCAGATGTAACGGATTGTTGGTTGTAGGTTTAGTCGAGACATTACCACAGAAAGTGTTACAGGCTGAAAATTCAACTTTTGGGGCTAATTTAATGTCTCATGACTTTGGAACTCTATTTGCTATAAAACGGAAGAATTGCGGAAATTATTTTTATAATTACATATTGTTCTCTTGGTAATAACCAAATATTTTACACCATTGCTGTTCCATACATGTATTTATTGTTATGTGGAGAGGCAACTGAAATTTTGTACTGTCAAATCAACTGTCTCAGTGCATGCGTTTCAACAGTTGAATAGTGCATATTAGATTATTAATTTAATCCTGGTTAGACTTTTTTGTTTTACTTCTGCCGTTTACATGTCTTGATTTGACGATAGTGGGCCAATAAATTTTGTGAATCACTAAATAACTCGATCGTTCATGTATAGGGGTGGAACAAAGTCACTTTCTCAGCACCACAAGCCCAACTCCGTTACCATTTACTTCCATTCATGAGAATACAGGGCCACGCATCTATATTGTTGGCTGAGAATCATTTCCACTGTCTCAAGGGAGTCCACCTGCCGTATATTTAACCAATGGATAAATGAGTCAGAGCAAGTTGTATATAACACTTGTAAAGCGTTATATTGCTCCTGATACGGCACTATAATGTTGGATAAAACTCTTCCCCCAACATCTTTTAAGAGTGTTGCAAATATATAACATTATATAGTGTTGTCACTCCTCCAACAAATATAATGTTAAGTACAACACTTTCACTTGTATTTCCTCAACATACCTGTAAGTGGAACATTCACCAGAAGGGCCATTATCTATCACCTCAGTATACCTCTAAGGAGAACATTCACCAGGAGGACTCTTCTCTATCACCCCAGTATACCTGTAAGGTGAACATTCACCAGGAGGACCGTTCTCTATCAACTCAGTATGCCTGTAAGTTGAACATTCACCAGGAGGACCGTTCTCTATCACCTCAGTATACCTGTAAGGAGAACATTCGCCAGGAGGATCGTTCTCTATCACCTAGTATACCTGTAAGGTGAACATTCACCAGGAGGACCGTTCTCAATCACCTCAGTATACCTGTAAGGTGAACATTCACCAGGAGGACCGTTCTCTATCACCTCAGTATACCTATAAGGTGGACATTCACCAGAAGGGCCATTATCTATCACCTCAGTATACCTATAAGGTGAACATTCACCAGGAGTACAGTTCTCTATCACCTCAGTATACCTGTAAGGTGAACATTCACCAGGAGTACCGTTCTCTATCACCTCAGTATACCTATAAGGTGGACATTCACCAGGAGGACCGTTCTCTATCACCTCAGTATATCTGTAAGGTGACCATTCACCAGGAGTACCGTTCTCTATCACCTCAGTATATCTGTAAGGTGAACATTCACCAGGAGGACCTTCCTCTATCACCTCGGTACACCTGTAAGGAGAACATTCACCAGGAGGACCGTTCTCTATCACTTCGGCATACCTGTAAGGTGAACATTCACCAGGAGGGCCGTTCCCTATCACCTCGATATACCTGTAAAATGAAGATTCACCAGGAGGACCGTTCTCTATCCCCTCGGTATACCTGTAAGGTGAACATTCACCAGGAGGACAGTTCTCTATCACCACGGTATACCTGTAAGGTGAACATTCACTAGAAGGACCGTTCTCTATCACCTCGGTATACCTGTAAGGTGAACATTCACCAGGAGGACCGTTCTCTATCAGTTCAGTATACCTGTAAGGTGAACATTCACCAGAAGGACCGTTCTCTATCACCTCGGTATACCTGTAAGGTGAACATTCACCAGGAGGACCGTTCTCTATCAGTTCAGTATACCTGTAAGGTGAACATTCACCAGGAGGACCGTTCTGTATCACGTCGGTATACCTGTAATGTGAACATTCACCAGTAGGACCGTTCTCTATCACCTCGGTATACCTGTAAGTTGAACATTCAGACCAGGAGGACCGTTCTCTATCACCTCAGTATACCTGTATAGTGAACATTCTGACCACGAGGACCGTTCTCTATCACCTCAGTATACCTGTAAGGTGAACATTCATCAGGAGGACCGTTCTCTATCACCTCAGTATACTTGTAAGGTGAACATTCACCAGGAGGACCGTTCTCTACCACCTCAGTATACCTATAAGGTGAACATTCACCAGGAGGACCGTTCTCTATCACCTCAGTATACCTATAAGGTGAACATTCACCAGGAGGACTCTTCTCTATCACCCCAGTATACCTGTAAGTGGAACATTCACCAGAAGGGCCATTATCTATCACCTCAGTATACCTCTAAGGAGAACATTCACCAGGAGGACCGTTCTCTATCACCTCAGTATACCTGTAAGTGGAACATTCACCAGAAGGGCCATTATCTATCACCTCAGTATACCTCTAAGGAGAACATTCACCAGGAGGACCGTTCTCTATCACCTCAGTATAACTGTAAGGTGAACATTCACCAGAAGGGCCATTATCTATCACCTCAGTATACCTCTAAGGAGAACATTCACCAGGAGGACCGTTCTCTATCACCTCAGTATACCTGTAAGTGGAACATTCACCAGGAGGACCGTTCTCTATCACCTCAGTATACCTGTAAGTGGAACATTCACCAGGAGGACCGTTCTCTATCACCTCAGTATACCTGTAAGTGGAACATTCACCAGAAGGGCCATTATCTATCACCTCAGTATACCTCTAAGGAGAACATTCACCAGGAGGACCGTTCTCTATCACCTCAGTATAACTGTAAGGTGAACATTCACCAGGAGGACCGTTCTCTATCACCTCAGTATACCTGTGAGGTGAACATTCACCAGGAGGACCGTTCTCTATCACCTCAGTATACCTGTAAGGAGAACATTCGCCAGGAGGACCGTTCTCTATCACCTAGTATACCTGTAAGGTGAACATTCACCAGGAGGACCGTTCTCTATCACCTCAGTATACCTATAAGGAGAACATTCACCAGGAGGATCGTTCTCTATCACCTCAGTATACCTGTAAGGTGAACATTCACCAGGAGGACCGTTCTCTATCACCCCAGTATACCTGTAAGGAGAACATTCACCAGGAGGATCGTTCTCTATCACCTAGTATACCTGTAAGGTGAACATTCACCAGGAGGACCGTTCTCTATCACCTCAGTATACCTGTAAGTTGAACATTCACCAGGAGGATCGTTCTCTATCAACTCAGTATGCCTGTAAGTTGAACATTCACCAGGAGGACCGTTCTCTATCACCTCAGTATACCTGTAAGGTGAACATTCACCAGGAGGACCGTTCTCTATCACCTAGTATACCTGTAAGGTGAACATTCACCAGGAGGACCGTTCTCTATCACCTCAGTATACCTGTAAGGTGAACATTCACCAGGAGGACCGTTCTCTATCACCTCAGTATACCTGTAAGGTGAACATTCACCAGGAGGACCGTTCTCTATCACCTCAGTATACCTGTAAGGAGAACATTCACCAGGAGGATCGTTCTCTATCACCTAGTATACCTGTAAGGTGAACATTCACCAGGAGGACCGTTCTCTATCACCTCAGTATACCTGTAAGGAGAACATTCGCCAGGAGGATCGTTCTCTATCACCTAGTATACCTGTAAGGTGAACATTCACCAGGAGGACCGTTCTCTATCACCTAGTATACCTGTAAGGTGAACATTCACCAGGAGGACCGTTCTCTATCACCTCAGTATACCTGTAAGGTGAACATTCACCAGGAGGACCGTTCTCTATCAACTCAGTATACCTATAAGGTGGACATTCACTAGAAGGACCGTTCTCTATCACCTCGGTATACCTGTAAGGTGAACATTCGCCAGGAGGACCGTTCTCTATCATTTCAGTATACCTGTAAAGTGAACATTCACCAGAAAGACCGTTCTGTATCACGTCGGTATACCTGTAATGTGAACATTCACCAGTAGGACCGTTCTCTATCACCTCGGTATACCTGTAAGTTGAACATTCACCAGGAGTACCGTTCTCTATCACCGCAGTATACCTGTAAGGTGAACATTCACCAGGAGGACCGTTCTCTATCACCTCAGTATACCTGTAAGGTGAACATTCATCAGGAGGACCGTTATCTATCACCTCAGTATACCTATAAGGTGAACATTCACCAGGACGACCGTTCTCTATTACCTCAGTATACCTATAAGGTGAACATTCACCAGGAGGACCGTTCTCTATCACCTCGGTATACCTATAAGGTGGACATTCATCAGGAGGACCGTTCTTCATCACCTCGGTATACCTATAAGGCGAACATTCATCAGGAGGACAGTTCTCTATCACTTCAGTTTATCTGTAAGGTGAACATTCACCAGGAGGACCGTTCTCTATCACCTCAGTATACATGTACCTATAAGGTGGACATTCACCAGGAGGACCGTTCGCTATCACCTCAGTATACCTACAAGGTGGACATTCACCAGGAGGACCGTTCTCTATCACCTCAGTATACCTATAAAGGGAACATTCACCAGGAGGACCGTTCTCGATCACCTCAGTATACCTATAAGGCGATCATTCACCAGGAGGACCGTTCTCTATCAGCTCACTGTACCTATAAGGTGGGCATTCACCAGGAGGACCGTTCTCTATCACCTCAGTATACCTATAAGGCGAACATTCACCAGGAGGACCGTTCTCTATCACCTCAGTATACCTATAAGGTGGACATTCACCAGGATGACCGTTCTCTATCACCTCAGTATACCTGTAAGGTGAACATTCACCAGGAGGACCGTTCTCTATCACTTCAGTATACCTATAAGGTGGACATTCACCAGGAGGACCGTTCTCTATCACTTCAGTATACCTGTAAGGTGAACATTCACCTGGAGGACCGTTCTCTATCACCTCAGTATGCCTATAAGGCGAACATTCACCCGGAGGACCGTTCTCTATCACCTCAGTATACCTATAAGTTGAACATTCATGAGGAGGACCGTTTTCTATCACCTCAGTATACCTATAAGGTGAACATTCACCAGGAGGACAGTTATCTAGCACCTCAGTATACCTGTAAGGTGAACATTCACCAGGAGGACCGTTTTCTATCACCTCAGTATACCTATAAGGCGAACATTCACCAGGAGGACCGTTCTCTATCACCTCAGTATACCTGTAAGATTAACTTTCACCAGAAGAGCCATTATCTATCCACTCAGTATACCTGTAAGGTGAACATTCACCAGAAGGACCGTTCTCTGTCACATCAGTATAGCTTTTAAGGTGAACATTCACCTTATAGATACATTTATACTGAGGTGATAGATAAGGGTCCTCCTGATGAATGTTCACCTTATAAGTACATGTATACTGAGGTGATAGATAAGGGTCCTCCTGGTGAATGTTCACCTTATAAGTGCATGTATACTGAGGTGATAGATAACGGCCTTCCTGGTGAATGTTCACCTTATAAGTACATGTATACTGAGGTGATAGATAACGGCCCTCCTGGTGAATGTTCACCTTATAAGTACATGTATACTGAGGTGATAGATAACGGCCCTCCTGGTGAATGTTCACCTTATAAGTACATGTATACTGAGGTGATAGATAACGGCCCTCCTGGTGAATGTTCACCTTATAACTGAGGTGACATGTATACTGTATACTGAGGTGATAGATAACGGCCCTCCTGGTGAATGTTCACCTTATAAGTACATGTATACTGAGGTGATAGATAACGGCCCTCCTGGTGAATGTTCACCTTATAAGTACATGTATACTGAGGTGATAGATAACGGCCCTCCTGGTGAATGTTCACCTTATAAGTACGGTACATGTATACTGAGGTGATAGATAACGGCCCTCCTGATGAATGTTCACCCTATAAATAGATGTATGCCGAGGTGAGAGATAACGGCCCTCCTGGTGAATGTTCACCCTATAAATAGATGTATGCCGAGGTGATAGATAACGGCCCTCCTGGTGAATGTTCAACTTATAAGTACATGTATGCCGAGGTGAGAGATAACGGCCCTCCTGGTGAATGTTCACCCTTTAAATAGATTTATGCCGAGGTGATAGATAATGGCCCTCCTGGTGAATGTTCACCTTATAAATAGATGTATGCCGAGGTGAGAGATAACGGCCCTCCTGGTGAATGTTCACCTTATAAATAGATGTATGCCGAAGTGAGAGATAACGGCCCTCCTGGTGAATGTTTAACTGTGTGCCTTCTCCTAATATTAGGAAACCCGATTTGATGCAGAATTTCAAATCACTGGAACACAGTGCTTGATGGGAAGTATTCCTCCACAGCTGACATACAAGATTGTGAGCAAAATGTTCCGTTCAAACTTAAGTCGGGTTTTACACCACCCCTGGCAGATAGTGCTACAGAAGACTACCTGTATGCTTCCAAGCTACATCTCTATAAGAAGAAGTACTACTCTGCTTCTATGTCTAATCTTACGTCAGGCGAACTAGCGTCATTACATAAATTGAACTCAGCTAATACTGACTTCATTATCTCAAAGGCCGACAAAAAAATAATACCACTGTCATATAGAACAAACCTACATTAAGGAAGCACACAGATAGCTTTACGATGGTATACATTACGCTGAAATTGAAGGCATAGACCTGAACGACACCAAAAAACTAGTATTGAATACTATTTTAAAGCTTAATGCGTGTGACGTTCTTAGTCGTATTATATTTACTTTCCTGTCAGAAGTTGGACGGTACCTGGATTACTTCTTACTACCTATTATGAAGAACCGGGCAACCTATCTGTCGGATACCACGGCCTTCGAAAACGATAAATACCAGTAAACACGATTCTCGTTAACTCACTATACACGAATCGGAGCTTTAATGAAATCCTACTTGTACTTAAAGGTGATCTGACTTTCTATACAGAACTGGAATATGAGATCCAGAAACCTCCTGTTGAAATACTGCTTGAGATAGCCAAACTGATTCTTACAAAGAACGAGTTTAAATTCTGTGACAAGCACTACAGACAAAAGTCGGTGCACAACAGGAAGCTGTACCCTCCCCGGAAATGTGTGAAATTGCTATATACATACACATTGATCAGCTTATTGCCAAATATCCGCACAAAATTGATATCTTATTACATAAAAGAGGCTTTATGCTTTTGACGACTACAATCGCCCAGACTGAGAGTTTCTTTACGATAGAGAATAATGCACATCCTCTACTGAAATTCACATATAAAATCTCTGAAAACGGGGCACACTACCTGGATGTTTCCATTTTCAAGGGGAAAAGATACCACAGCGAATCCATACTGGATATTAAGTGCTATACAAAGCCCACAGAAACGTAACAGTTCCTACATAGGAGGTCGGCACACCCTAAGGAGTGCTTTAAATCCTTCTTTACGGGGGAACTAAAAAGGTGTGTACGTGGAAAGTCCGATTACTTTAAGCTAATGCTGAAAGAGAGAGGACACTGCTCGAGATTTTGACGCATGCTCCAGAATTTGAAGACAGAAACATATACTTGAAAAGACAAGGAGAATCCGGGGAACCATGAAGCTATAAATCGATAATCCGATTTATAGCTCCATGGGGGAACATAGCTTAGCCCGGAAAAACCCCATAAAGAATAGGCGTATAGGCCTACGGTTTATAACCACATACAACCCCAAAATGCATTGGATGAGAAAAGTTATGAGAAAATACTGGATTTTAATCAAGAAAAACATAAACACCGATACATTTACCGACCTACAGCAGCTATGCGACAGGCGGGGTAAAAATCTACGTGAACTTTAAAAGGTCATATGATTCAACCAGTTCACATGGCGTGAGACTCCGTGAAGAGTGTTTCCGTTAGTCTATGATACGTGGACTAGAAACTTTGCACCTGTAAAAACATTCTATACATTGGTATTAACCAACTTCTAAACCTAACATCGGGCATTGTCGGTGTCTTGAGTCTTAACCGCTTGACTGTATGTATGGCTCCACAGATTCATTTTATCTCTCCCATCTTTTGTTTTCTGTAAAACCTGAAAGCACTTTATCCCATTTAAGATTAATCTTGCATCATCTGCACAATATCCTTTTATTTCCCGTTGCAAAATTGTTATTCCATTTCATTACACTTGCGCAATCCTCCGTTAATTACTTCTGTACATAATATGAAAATATAAGGCGAGAACGCACAGCCTTGTTTGACCCCTCTGAAATTTTGAAACCAATTTGTTGAGATGCCTTTATTGACCACACTGCTGAATGTATTATGATAAAGAATCGAAATCCATTTTGAAAAATGGGGGGGCCGAAATTAAATAATTCCAAAACATCATATATGAGACTATGTTCAACTGAGTCATAAGTCATAAGTGTCTTCAGTGCGTGTCTCTATCAACTCCATTAAAAAACTTGGATCAGCACCCTACTGAATCGACAAGTATGATTATAGGTGAAAACCGCCGGTCACGTGTCAAATCACAGTCAATGGTAGGTTTTTCGGGGCTTTCGTTATCAAGCGTGGATGTGTGTCTGACCAGACGACAGTGACCACAGCCGAAAATGAACGATTTTCAGCATATCGATGACAGGTATGGTTACTGGTGTCCAGTCATTTTTTGAAGGAGAGATATCGTACTATATTGTCACCAAATGTAGGGTTATTACTATTTCAAGTTAACACAAATTTTAAACATTTTTGCGACGAGAGGTGTTTTTAGGTGTTAGTAGACAGTCCATGGTAGGTATTAGCATCGAATTATAGTGTGAGGAAATGAGCACAAAATGATCACGTGGGAACTTACTACCTGCCTCATGTCACTGACTCATTCATCTCTCGATTCCTTCCACTTGTGTGTGTTTAAGAGGAATATGAACCATTAATAGTTTATTCTCTGTCTGTCTGATATTACGACAGTCCATGGTATCATCATCGGACCGATCGACAGTCCATGGTAGGTCAACATGCACTTGGGAATGATGCACAGAGAGCACATCGTCTGATCCAATGATTCGCCAAATGGACTGTTGCCAAGACAAATGGTAGCTACCATGTATACTGTCGACATATCTGATATATAATCATATGTTGCCTCATTATACGGCTGTTATACGGCTTCAATGTGAAGTGATCCAACCTACAGTTCATGGTCGCATGACAAATGGACTGGTGCATTCACCTATAATCATACTTGTCGATTCAGTATTATGTGTTGAACTATGTGTTATGGACTGTCGATCGGTCCGGGATTATTTGGCTCACTTCGGGCACTGCGCCGTGATCAATGGATGGACCTACCAACAACAGGGTCAATACCTAGCCGTCGCTTTACGGGGGTCAGCGCAACAGGTGTTAGCCAGCCTTAAGTCTGCACCAGGCAGTACCGACTACGACCGTTTGAAGGAAGCCTTGGAGAAGCGATTTGCCCCGCCTAATCAGATGGATATGTACAAGGCACAGCTGAAGTCCAGGCACCGTGTGAGGGACGAAGACCTTCCACGCTTGGCTCAAGCACTAATCCGCCTAGCCCAGCTGGCCTATCCCGACGCCGGAGACGATGTCCAGGATACCCTAGCCAAGGATCAATTCCTGGACGCCATCGGTGATGAGCTGAGGTTTCAAGTCTGGCAAACTAGGCCTAAAACCTTGGATGCGGCAGTACATGCGGCCGTGGAACTGGAGGCATTCAAGATCTCCCAGCGCCGGAACCCTGGCCGACAGCCAAATCAACTGCCCCAGGAGAGGGAGATAAGGCAACCGCACCCGTTGAAGAGGATGAGACGGAGAATCAACGGTTGAGGGAAGAAGTAAAGAGGTTAAAGGAGGTGATTCAGGAGAACAGTGAACCACCAAGACCACAACGGCCAGGACGATACCAGTGCAGATGGGGGCATAGACGTGGCCGACAACGACCATACGGTAACCGAGACTGGACACCGAGGTGCTGGACGTGCGGTAAACATGACCATTATCGAGCGACTTGCCCTGAAAGCCGTAGACGAGATGGTTCCCGACCGCAGGATCCACCAAAAACGTCTTCGGCGGCACCCACGTTTCAACTGGTGGTGGACGATACGAGAACTTTTCCTCACAGTTACAAGCCGGGTGATCAGGTTTGTTTGAGAGGGTCTTTTGTTGTGAAAGAAGCCTTGAATGATGTGACATATCGCATCGCCGACGAGGATGGTGGCATCCGTGTATTCCATCGTGATCTGTTAAAGCCCTTCTACCCCAGAGAGACGTCGGATAATGAGACCTCGGAGTCTGCGGAGAAGGATGGTGATGTCGAATTGGAGAACGAATCGGAGCCCGCGACGGTCTTTCCATATCCAGTGGAACATCCAACCGCAGTGAGATCTCCAGCACCTCGACAGACGAGAAGCGGACGGAGAACTCGGTGTCCTCCAAGATTGGCAGATTACGAGGTTGGATTACCGCCGGATATTCCTGTTGAGTCGCCACTTTCGGAGGAGCAGATGGCCTTGCCGGAGACGTGGAGTCCTCCACGAACGACTCGTGGACGTCGTATCCAGCGACCGGGGCGCTTTAATGACTACGTTTTAGCCTGCCAGTGGACAGGAGATGCACGACCGTATGGTCGGAGAAATACGGCTGATGACCGTGAACGTCGAGGGATGACCTATGGTGCAGGGCCGACCTCCAAGTACTCCTGTGGGCGACGAACACAGGATGGCCGATCCCGAGACTTTATTGCCTCAGATGCATGATGCATGACTCCAGCAAGTGACAGCTGTGGCCTGCTGTGGACCTGATGTCCATTGCAGGTGACGACGACTTGGCCAGGAAGTCAAGAGGATCGTCGTCCTGTAATTCTGTTGTATATACGTTGTACATATGTTCTATTCTGCACACCCGTGCTACTGGTAGCGTGACGAGAGCCATGACGAGGGCGTCATGATTTTCGAAGGCGGGGGTAGTGTAACGAAAGTGCAGAATGCAAACGACCCCTTGGGATCCCCTTTAATCAGTCACTGCTTGTGTTCTGACACGTGACTACTGTGAAAACGAAAGTTACATTGTGTTTATGTGTGCGGTTCACTTACCTGGTGGAATTCAACGCTGTAATCTGCCTAGAATGAACTATAATAATCCGGGAGACAGACAATGCCTCGAAATCCCGGTGAAGTTATCTCAAACGACCAGTCGGGACGGTGGAAGGGGCCCTGGTGAGCTACTTGCTTCGCTGTGGGATGACGTCAGTCAGGAATCCGGAAGTCGGTTCCAGTGAATATGCAGATTAGGGACAGTGAACTTTGCGGTCGTCGTGTGAATTAACTAGAGGGAGTTGGAAGCTGAGATTTACCAGTTATGTCCGTTATGAATTATGGTTTGTTCCTCCATAGCCATATTTATCCAGCGAAGTCCAGATAAACTGATCGGGAAGTGTTGTAAGTGACAATAAAGAGGGCGCTGTCATTTTCGACGTCTGTTTCTACCTTTATCCGCAGAAGAGCGGTAGCCCTATATAAGCCGGACTCCCGCTGAAACGAGGCAGACCAGCAGAAACATCGAGGTGAGAGCACACGCCAAATCTATTGGGGAGAAGAAATCCAATACATTGCCGGGCCGGAGAAAGTCCGCCGCCGAATTATTGCCGCCGCCGGGCCGCGACCAGGCCGCCGAATATTATAACATCGTAGCATTCATTACACCCACTTACATTCACATGTCCGGGCTGTGTTTACTCTGCTTCGATCTCTATCCGCCTTCAACCGTATTGCACAGTTGAACGGATATTGCGCTGGAAGTTAAAGCGTATAGACACTTATCGCCAATGGTTATTCTTATTCTCTACCGTACGCTAGTACGGGCTCAGCTCTGGGAATTAACTAACGGCGTTAGTGTCGAAAGCATGGCCATACATTAGCCGCATCTCTCCTTGCCTTCAACCGCACAGTTGTTCAGGGATTGCGCTGTGGTCAGTGTATCTATTAAGCTGTACCTGGTAAGGGATGCGAGTCCCTGTGAAGAGGACATAGCTAAACCAAACCATACACAGTTCCTACATAAACAATTATTCATGCACACATGTACTTAATACACAACCTACGGGTTGAAATACATTCACGCTAACACCCACAAGCTATAGGTTCGAGCCTATAGCTTGATATATATACATCTACCCATTAAATCGTACCATAAACGATTATCCATTCACGGCCCCATAAGCATACAGTGTCTCACCACCCTGTACATATATTGAGTAATTCACGACCAATGATAGATTGCTACCGTCTCATACAATACTATATAGAGGGGGAATCCTTGACCAGATGCCAATCTATTGCGGATGACCGCGCAGTAGTATAGAGAGAGGGTTCAAAGGTCAACTGACCATACAGTAGTATAGAAGGAGGGTTCCTATACTAGTTGACCATACAGTAGTATAGAAGGAGGGTTCCTATACTAGTTGACCATACAGTAGTATAGAAGGTGCCGATTCCAGGTGCCCATAAAGTAGTATAGGGAGAGGGTTACTAGACCAGGTGCCTGCCTATCCACCGTATGTTATTGATGTCCGATCCTATGTGGACCGTGTAGCCGTGAACTCTAGCCTTGATGATTCATCCTTGGAGCCGGGCCGCGGAGTGAGTCGCCGTGAGCGGGGTCGCTGAAGCCTGGGGGTGTATTCCTACGAGGGGTGCCGTCTGCTACTGTGGTGAGCCGTGCAGTTGAATAGTCCTGCGGTGTTACAGTGACGGATCGGTGCCGTAGAAGCCTTTGTACTGTGATAGTACTGTCGTGCCCAGGCCGTCCGCATCCATTGACGGTCAGTATGTCGGCACCTCTTCCCACTTCCCTTATATGTGTTGTAATCAACGCTTGGAGGGGCTTAGTCGTGTAAGACGAGACACGACGTCGACGAGAAGTCCATACCACCCGAGGAGGAAGACCGGGGGAAGGAAGACACACGTCGGACATAACCACGGGAGGGCCAGGTCGTGTGAGACGAGACACGACGCAGTGTTCATCCATACGGGAGTGAACGAAGACCTGGGGAAGGAAGGCAGACGTTGGACCTTTCCACGGATATCTGAGGAAGGACGATAGACGCTGGATTATGGAAGCCGATAGCGGCCACTCGCGTTCTCGCTATCTCGCTCTGTAGATTTGGCCAGGCTTTATGGCGAAAATACTAGAATTAGGGGCGCGAATGGCCGATAGCGGCCATCAAAAAGGTCGCGGCACGATAACACGAGAACACGCGAACGATGCCATTAGCGAGTCGCGACCTACCATTCGCGTGTTTTCATCTTCTCGCATACTCGCCTCAGGATAGGTCGCGGCACGCGAACACGCGAACGCGCGAATGGCCGATAGCGGCCATCAAAAAGGTCGCGGCACGATAACACGAGAACACGCTAATGATGCCATTAGTGAGTCGCGACCTACCATTCGCGTGTTCTCGTCTTCTCGCATACTCGCCTCAGGATAGGTCGCGGCACGCGAACACGCGAACGCGCGAATGGCCGATAGCGGCCATCAAAATGGTCGCGGCACGATAACACGAGAACACGCGAATGATGCCATTAGCGAGTCGCGACCTACCATTCGCGTGTTCTCGTCTTCTCGCATACTCGCCTCGGGATAGGTTGCGGCACGCGAACACGCGAACGCGCGACTGGCCGATAGCGGCCATCAAGAAGGACGCGGCACAATAATATAAATCTGAATATAATTTAATACGAAACGAAATTTAGTATTTTTCCGTTTTACAAAATGAAATCCGATGAAACAGTCAAGCGACAGAGAAAGGAACAGTACTTCATTAAGAAGCTCAAATGTGAATTAAACTGTTAATAATACCTTTATTGATATATGAACTGTGGAATTGAACAATTAATTATTTCTTTTATGCATGTATCGACTGAAAAAGAAGATGTCAGACAACTGTCGGTAAAAACTAACCCGGCATTTATCAAGTCTGGACGTGTCAGGAAAAACTAACTCAACGGACATGTCATCTTATGTTCAACATCAGGGCAATGCAGCTAATTGTTTAGTTCTTGTTCTGTAGTATATATCATTGTCGGATTATAACAAACTGTTTTACGATTTGGCGTCTCCAGTATATTGTAAATATGTCTCCAGTGTCTAATTTGTATAAAAAATGCGTTTCAGCATGTTCAACAGCAAGGCAACTATATGTATATATATAACTTCACATAGGAAAAAATATATCATTGCTATTGAAAAGACCATAAAATGGACGAAACCGGTTTAGCAGTACAATATACAGTTTAGCTCAAAACTCTACATTTTATTTTTTATTTCGAGTTTAATTCGCATACATATCTCCCGACCGCAGTTTGTGCCCCAACATAGCCCCATATCGGCACCTGCTTTTTGACCTAGTTTAGGACTGACAATTTCAATTGGTTAGGACGATTACGGCCCCAGCTTGTGCCGTATCCAAGTTGGCCCTCAGAGGCGTGGTACAATGACATCTAGAACAAGAGGCATTTATAATGGTTTGCTTCACTCACACTTTGGCCAAAATGCAAAAAAGAAAAAAACAAAAAAAACAAACGTGTTTCTGGCTTTCAGACCCTATTTTGCGTATTGTTATTTATTTCAGGAAAGTCCCGTTTTAGGACAGCTGTAGGTCAATAGGTTGAGACACAGTGCCACGTCTCGAACCAGAAACATTCATTCTCCAATACAGCCAGAAAAAAGGTGATAGTAGTAGACGAGTCCTGATGGACGTGGGCAATCAGAATTGAGAACGAAAGTAGGTCAAGTATGACGCGTTTGACGTCATCGTATGACGTCACTGGGGTCTAGGTCACGTGAAAGTAGGTCAAGGTCGTCCCGCTGTCCTTATCTAGGTCACTTATGACGCGTTTGACGTCATCGTATGACGTAATTAGGTCGTGGTCGCTCGTAAGTAGGTCGATTACGTAAGAAACCGGTTTAAATTATGTAATAACGTTACGTAATTAGGTCATGGTAGATCGTAAGTAGATCGATTATGTAAGAAACCGATTTAAATGATGTAATAGTGTTACGTAATCAGGTCCTGGTCGCTCGTAAGTAGGTCGAATGACGTAAGAAACCGGTTTAAATAGGGCGGTATGATGTCTATTTTTAGCAGTGATGCCTATATTTAGCTAATCTTTGTTAGCTAACAATAAAAACATCACGTGACCCTTTGACGGTTACTAGGATATAAGGCGAACATTCGTTTGTCACAGGCCTCTCACGCACGAAGTGCGTTTTTACGTATTGGGTCGATCTCTTGTCTCGGTATACATTGTATGACGAGAAAACAAAGGATGGCTGTAAATTCGCATTATCAATCATTCCTTTGAGAACAAGCGGTTCGTTTCTTAAAAGAAGGTCTTTCATATATTAGAGACTAACACATCGCACTGTAATAGAGCAAATGTCATGTACAGTTAACTGACCGTACGGGTTAAAACCATGTACATCGTATTGTCACAGTCTACCGAACATCTATTGACCTTGTCGGGGCGTAACGGTCCATTACACTTTAGCGATCTCATCATTGATACGTGCCGGTGCACACTGAAATGACATTCTTTCTTGGATTTTCCTAGTCTAAAACAGTTGGATAATTTAGGTTTATTATTTATTATGCCTTTTAGTATATAAATGGGGAGAATTTCTGTTAAATGCTGGTCATACCGAAGATGCGTATATAGTTAACTGACCGTACGGGTTAAAACCGTGTACATCGTATTGTCACAGTCTACCGAACATCTATTGCCCTTGTCCGTGTGCCACGGTTCATTAAGTTCAAATAGGGATGTATTATGCGTCGCTATTGACATCAATACCATTCAAAAGACCTTTATTCGATGCCTCTAGCATTGTCTCTGCTCACGGGAGAAAATTAAACTATGTTGTCGTGTATTAAAATAGGCCAGCTGTTAGCTATGCATCTGTCTCTCTGGCCGAGTTACTGCGAGAATAAAAGAAACGTTTAACACTCTTTCTATCGCAATTATTTCAAGAAATTCGATAAACACGTATAACATAATTTGACAAAAACAAAGATAAATTTTTACCGTATTGGCGTCGCTAAAATTATGGCCTCTCAATCGAACGTATTATTTACCCCGACAACTTACACTATTGTGCAAGTTACCAACACAATAGCATTGTTTTAAAAGTCACCAACACTCTAGCATTGTTTTACAATACAATACAGTAAACACACACGTTGAGCATTGGGAATGATCGCTCGCGATATGATGACTATTTGTATCGTGTTCCGACGAAGCGTAGCGTCCGCAAAAGCGCCCGCAACGCCCGCAAAAACGCCCGCAACGCCCGCAAAAACGCCCGCAACGCCCGCAAGCTCACGCAAAAGCGCCCGCAACGCCCGCAAAAGCGCCCGCAACGCCCGCAAGCGCCCGTTTCAACGCCCTTCGATATCTGAGAAAAAGAGAGAGATCAACACGTTCACAAGTTTTCATATATTTTATTATCCCCAATGTGATGCCGTACCCAAGCTAGGGCCACTATGGGTATGTATACAATTCATAACGTAGGAGTGATATCAGTTTTAATCACGTTATTGTCAATGTTCGTGAATTCTTGAAGTTCATCTTCGTTCATCATCATCTTTTCGCTTTATTTCTTTATTTCAGCATTCGACAGTGAGCTTCTTAAATCACCGTCAGTTTTTTTTTCTTTCTGATCATTATTATTCGGTGTACCAAGTCCTAATCAGACTCGATATCTTCCAATCCGGGAAAGTCCGTGGGCAACCTGTCCTTGAAGAGCTGTTTCCGCATCCTGATGGCGTTTTTTAGGGCCTCTCTTTGAGGTAAACCCATATCCTCTTCTAAGTATCTCTTTGTTTTCATGATGGCCCTGTGGTCAGGATCACTTTTCATTTCAAGAGTAATCGAGGTATAGTTTTCATACAGAGCCATTGCAGATTTTATGATTCGTGGTTGCATGTTGATATAGGCCTTCTGTAAAGTCTCTTCATCCTGTCCATCTGCCTGGATAGTAGCGGCGTGTGCGTTAATAGCGTTGTCCACAATGCGATCCCAAAATGACCACTCCCCTTCGTCCGTGTCTGAATCACCCAAACTTTCGCTTTTCTCGGATGAGCTAGTGCTGTCCGCATCAGACCATGAGTTTTCAGCACTGTCATCGCCATATGATGAGTTCACGGTATCCGTATCATCGCATAGACTCTCACTGTCTACATCAGAGACCTCGTCGGTGTCTTCATACCCATGAACATTCTTCCTATGTCTGATCATATCGTGGTACCTGGTGAACGATCGGTGACACTCTGAGCAAGAATAAGACATGTTGAACTGAGCGAAAAGAAATGAAATGGGTTAGTCTTTCCAATAGGGCTGTATTTATGAATGATTGTCGCAGCGCCATCTATACACCGATAGGAACTCACGCTGTGCATGGATGGGTCCTATCCGATTGGGTAATAAGTCTTCACCGTGTAATGCTTTGACATTTCTCTCTCCCTTCACGTAAGGCGCTAGCATCACTCATCTCCACCAACGTCCGCTAGTATCGGGCGTTTACGCCCGCAAGCGCCCGCAAAAGCGCCCGCAACGCCCGCAAGCGCCCGTTTCAACGCCCTTCGATATCTAAGAGAAAGAGAGAGATCAGCATATTCACAAGTTTTCATATATTTTACTATTCCGCAAAAGCGCCCGCAACGCCCGCAAGCGCCCGCAAAAGCGCCCGCAACGCCCGCAAAAACGCCCGCAATGCCCGCAAAAAACGCCCGCAACGCCCGCAAAAGCGCCCGCAAAGCCCGCATACGCCCGTTTCAACGCCCTTCGATATCTGAGACAAAGAGAGAGATCAGCATATTCACAAGTTTTCATATATTTAATTATCCCGCAAAAGCACCCGCAAGCGCCCGTTTCAACGCCCTTCGATATCTGATAAAAAGAGAGAGATCAACACGTTCACAAGTTTGCGGGCGCTTTTGCGGGCGTTGCGGGCGTTGCGGGCATTGCGGGCGTTGCGGGCGCTTTTGCGGGCGTTTTTTGCGGGCATTGCGGGCGTTTTTGCGGGCGTTGCGGGCGCTTTTGCGGGCGTTGCGGGCGCTTTTGCGGGCGCTTGGGGGCGTTGCGGGCGCTTTTGCGGAATAGTAAAATATATGAAAACTTGTGAATATGCTGATCTCTCTCTTTCTCTTAGATATCGAAGGGCGTTGAAACGGGCGCTTGCGGGCGTTGCGGGCGCTTTTGCGGGCGCTTGCGGGCGTAAACGCCCGATACTAGCGGACGTTGGTGAAGATGAGGGATGCTAGCGCCTTACGTGAAGGGAGAGAGAAATGTCAAAGCATTACACGGTGAAGACTTATTAACCAATCGGATAGGACCCATCCATGCACAGCGTGAGTTCCTATCGGTGTATAGATGGCGCTGCGACAATCATTCATAAATACAGCCCTATTAGAAAGACTAACCCATTTCATTTCTTTTCGCTCAGTTCAACATGTCTTATTCTTGCTCAGAGTGTCACCGATCGTTCACCAGGTACCACGATATGATCAGACATAGGAAGAATGTTCATGGGTATGAAGACACCGACGAGGACTCTGATGTAGACAGTGAGAGTCTATGCGATGATACGGATACCGTGAACTCATCATATGGCGATGACAGTGCTAAAAACTCATGGTCTGATGCGGACAGCACTAGCTCATCCGAGAAAAGCGAAAGTTTGGGTGATTCAGACACGGACGAAGGGGAGTGGTCATTTTGGGATCGCATTGTTGACAACGCTATTAACGCACACGCCGCTACTATCCAGGCAGATGGACAGGATGAAGAGACTTTACAGAAGGCCTATATCAACATGCAACCACGAATCATAAAATCTGCAATGGCTCTGTATGAAAACTATACCTCGATTACTCTTGAAATCAAAAGTGATCCTGACCACAGGGCCATCATGAAAACAAAGAGATACTTAGAAGAGGATATGGGTTTACCTCAAAGAGAGGCCCTAAAAAACGCCATCAAGATGCGGAAATAGCTCTTCAAGGACAGGTTGCCCACGGACTTTCCCGGATTGGAAGATATCGATTCTGATTAGGACTTGGTGCACCGAATAATAATGATCAGAAAGAAAGAAAAAAACTGACGGTGATTTAAGAAGCTCACTGTCGAATGCTGAAATAAAGAAATAAAGCGAAAAGATGATGATGAACGAAGATGAACTTCAAGAATTCACGAACATTGACAATAACGTGATTAAAACTGATATCACTCCTACGTTATGAATTGTAAACATATCCATAGTGGCCCTAGCTTGGGTACGGCATCACATTGGGGATAATAAAATATATGAAAACTTGTGAACGTGTTGATCTCTCTCTTTTTCTCAGATATCGAAGGGCGTTGAAACGGGCGCTTGCGGGCGTTGCGGGCGCTTTTGCGTGAGCTTGCGGGCGTTGCGGGCGTTTTTGCGGGCGTTGCGGGCGTTTTTGCGGGCGTTGCGGGCGCTTTTGCGGGCGTTGCGGGCGCTTTTGCGGACGCTACGTTTCGTCGGAACACGATACAAATAGTCATCATATCGCGAGCGATCATTCCCAATGCTCAACGTGTGTGTTTACTGTATTGTATTGTAAAACAATGCTAGAGTGTTGGTGACTTTTAAAACAATGCTATTGTGTTGGTAACTTGCACAATAGTGTAAGTTGTCGGGGTAAATAATACGTTCGACTGAGAGGCCATAATTTTAGCGACGCCAATACGGTAAAAATTTATCTTTGTTTTTGTCAAATTATGTTATACGTGTTTATCGAATTTCTTGAAATAATTGCGATAGAAAGAGTGTTAAACGTTTCTTTTATTCTCGCAGTAACTCGGCCAGAGAGACAGATGCATAGCTAACAGTTGGCCTATTTTAATACACGACAACATAGTTTAATTTTCTCCCGTGTGCAGAGACAATGCTAGAGGCATCGAATAAAGGTCTTTTGAATGGTATTGATGTCAATAGCGACGCATAATACATCCCTATTTGAACTTAATGGACCGTGGCACACGGACAAGGGCAATAGATGTTCGGTAGACTGTGACAATACGATGTACACGGTTTTAACCCGTACGGTCAGTTAACTATATACGCACCTTCGGTATGACCAGCATTTAACAGAAATTCTCCCCATTTATATACTAAAAGGCATAATAAATAATAAACCTAAATTATCCAACTGTTTTAGACTAGGAAAATCCAAGAAAGAATGTCATTTCAGTGTGCACCGGCACGTATCAATGGAGATCGCTAAAGTGTAATGGACCGTTACGCCCCGACAAGGTCAATAGATGTTCGGTAGACTGTGACAATACGATGTACATGGTTTTAACCCGTACGGTCAGTTAACTGTACATGGCATTTGCTCTATTACAGTGCGATGTGTTAGTCTCTAATATATGAAAGACCTTCTTTTAAGAAACGAACCGCTTGTTTATTTACGTCAGTGAAAAAGGAATTTTATTTATTTTTCTGGCCGTCAAAATAAAAGTTTTCTTCTTTCGCATCAACTGAGTTATCTCGGGCCCTTAGATAATTGTCCAATGAGAAAGCAGCATATTGGGCTATGGTACGAAAATGATAGGCTCTCATTGGTAAATTATCTTGGACCCCGAGATAATATCTAGGGCCCCAAGATAATCAGCCAATGAAAACCGCTTTTATTCTCCCCTATTCACCCGACCGACATTTTGCGTTGAACTGCCATTAAATCAACTATGTCTTTGTACATCAATCCACAGTCAAAATACAAACCAATCAACGATTCCCTGTTGGATAAATCCATGGCGCCGCAAATGGATGATAATTCTATAAGGAAACGATACTAAAGGAAAGTTTTCATTGGCTGATTATCTCGGGGCCCTAGATATTATCTCGGGGTCCAAGATAATTGACCAGTGATAGCCTGCGATTCTCGTACCATAGCCCACTATGCTGCTTTCTCATTGGGCAATTATCTAAGGGCCCGAGATAATTCAGTTGATACAAAAGAAGAAAAACTTTTATTTTGACGGCCAGAAAAATAAAAAAAAATCCCTTTTCACTGACGTAAATAAAAAAGGATTTTTTTTTCGAAGACCGAAAATATAAATAAAATTCCTTTTTCACTGAAAGGAAAATTATTCTCTTTTCCAAGCCGAAAATATAAATAACATTTCTTTTTCACAAGTTTTGAAAGAAAAAGGAAAAAAAAATGTTTTCCTAAGGGTGAAAATATAAATAAAACGCATGTCCCTTCCACGGCTCCGTACAATGGGGAGAAAAAAACCCAGTGTTTTCACACGCTGATACTACAAGTAGAGGTGTTGCTTTAGCTTTGAACAATAACTGTCAAATAAGAAACAGGTGATGGATGATAATGAGAGGTACATAGTTTTAGATGTAGAGCAAGAGATCGACCCAATACGTAAAAACGCACTTCGTGCGTGAGAGGCCTGTGACAAACGAATGTTCGCCTTATATCCTAGTAACCGTCAAAGCGTCACGTGATGTTTTTATTGTTAGCTAACAAAGATTAGCTAAATATAGGCATCACTGCTAAAAATAGACATCATACCGCCCTATTTAAACCGGTTTCTTACGTCATTCGACCTACTTACGAGCGACCAGGACCTGATTACGTAACACTATTACATCATTTAAATCGGTTTCTTACATAATCGATCTACTTACGATCTACCATGACCTAATTACGTAACGTTATTACATAATTTAAACCGGTTTCTTACGTAATCGACCTACTTACGAGCGACCACGACCTAATTACGTCATACGATGACGTCAAACGCGTCATAAGTGACCTATTAAGGACAGCGGGACGACCTTGACCTACTTTCACGTGACCTAGACCCCTGTGACGTCATACGATGACGTCAAACGCGTCATACTTGCCCTACTTTCGTTCTCAATTCTGATTGGCCCACGTCCATCACGTCCATCAGGACTCGTCTACTACTGGTGATGGCCAGTTCTGATCATCAATGAAGAGTTATGATGGTCATCATCTTTTAAGGGTGATGATTTTGCCTCATCACCTTTAAAAGGTGATGAGCTAGATTTACACTCATTGCTCATCACTCTTCAGATGTGATGTATATGGTTTTTAAAAGTGATCGTGAAAAAAGAGTGATGGCCCAAACTCATCACTTTCTCGGGGTGATAGTTGTCAACCTTTTCTATCTGTGAACACTATATGTGAACAGCTAACGGTCTTTTCTGACTCTCAACATCACATTGCAGACAAATGGAAGCTTGCAGATCTCCATTTGATCAAGGGAGATCGTTCTGCTGATATGTTTGGGGAAAAGGGTGTTCATGCGTATTTTTGGAGGCGACGCGCGAGCTGACATAAACAAGAGTAGAACACGACAGAGCAAAGACCATGTAGTGTCCATCTCATTGATTTTCGTTCATTTTTATATGCTTGCTGATGTTTTTCAAACCAAATTTCGAGAAGAATATTTATTATCTGAGAGTTTTGGGAGTTTCAAAATATAACAGGTTACATGTTTTTTAAAATTTCGGTAGGCTTGACATCTCCTTTTTCAGTCGATACATGCACAAAAAAAATAATTAATTGTTCAATTCCACAGTTCATATATCAATAAAGGTATTATTAACAGTTTAATTCACATTTGAACTTCTGAATGAAGTACTGTCCCTTTGTCTGTCGCCTGACTGTATCATCGGATTTCATTTTGTAAAACGGAAAAATACTAAATTTCGTTTCGTATTAAATTATATTCAGATTTATATTATTGTGCCGCGACCTTCTCGATGGCCGCTATCGGCCATTCGCGCTTTCGCGTGTTCGCGTGGCGCGACCCATCCTGAGGCGAGTATGCGAGAAGACGAGAACACGCGAATGGTAGGTCGCGACTCGCTAATGGCATCGTTCGCGTGTTCTCGTGTTATCGTGCCGCGACCTTTTTGATGGCCGCTATCGGCCATTCGCGCCCCTAATTCCCGTATTTTCGCCATTTCGCCTGGCCAAATCTACGGGGCGAGATAGCGAGAACGCGAGTGGCCGCTATCGGCTTCCATACTGGATCCTACTGCAAAGCCCTGGGGAAGGAAGATAGAAGCTGGACCCATCCATGAGAGAACCGGTCGTGACCAGACTGTGGCTGTGACCAGGCCTGCTCGCGTTATAGCTAGGGCTATATCTATTTTGTATATATTTTCTATTGAACTTCGGTTAATGATAACTATAAGAGTACAGATAATTCATAGAGTAGGGATCTTCTTTGCAGGGATTGTACGCTACCACGATTTGAATCCTGTATACCTGCTCAAAGAATTATATGTCAGTATTGCATTAATTTGCTTTGGTTGTCATTACAGGTCATTACAGGACGGACTAGACGCTTGTAATTTCCAACCTCCTTGATCCAGACAAGGTGACAGGTTGAATCGAACTCCCTCGTTGGCCAGGATCAGTGCCCGAGTGCGTTCCCAGTAGCCTGACAGTTTGTCTTGGGGACCCTGCGCACTCTGTGGATCTGAAACATCCATTATCCCACGTTATAGAAGTAAAAACGTTTCAAGTACGGTGATCAGGTAGAACTTTTTTCAAACGACCAGCCAAGCATTTTGCTAATATTTTATAACCTGTGTTGAGTAAGGTGATTGGTCTCCAATTACCTAATACTAGTGAATCCCTGTCATGTTTTTCTAAAAGAGTGATTATTCCTCTTCGTTGGGAGATACTGAACTCTCCATGTGCAAAGGAGTAACGAATAGATTCCATGTAAAGTGTTTTATTGAAGACCAAAAGAATTGATAGAATTCATTTGTTGATCCATCACATCCTGGTGATTTATCTGTTTTAATTTTGTTCACTGCCTCAATAAATTCTTCGTCAGTTATATTGGCGTCTAATGAGTTACGTTCTTCTGTATATGTTGGATGGGTGACCGGGTGCTGTACTGGCTGGGCTGATCAGTGTCCAGCATAATAGTAACTGTGGACACTCTCGTGTTCTGGCGCATGTAGGCACCGTCGCTATATGACTGAAAAAATGTTGAAAACGACGTTAAATCCTACTCACTCACTCACTCACCCGTTCTTCTGTATCAATTGTGTTCACAGTGACTCCTTTAAAGATTTGATTAAATCCTTCTTATGGTAGAAATTTTCTTGATGCTTAGATTGATACAAGCTTGAGTATCTTTATACATACTTTACTTATAACTTTCTTTGAAGTTTAGTATCTTTCTAAATTGAAGAAATATTTTGTACTTAATTGAAAAAATATTTTGTACTTTTTCATCCTTTTCCATCCATTTCAATTTAGGTCGAATGGAAGCCCCTCGTGCTTTCGTTCATAAATTTTCTCTATTCTCTTTCCGCGTGCTCATATTGAAGCCTTTGATCTGAGTTGTCAGGATAATCCTCCATTTGCCGGTTGACTAAAGACATTTCTTTGAGAAGGTCATTTTTTTTGCTAATTTGTTTCTTTTGTTGTTACTAAATTCTATATTGTTTTGTCCATAATTTTATTCATTCCCATCTGGTCAAAGGATTCCAATTTTCAGTATCTTTTTCTATTTCTGGTACAAAATCCTTTATATATTAGACATATTGTGCGTTTTCTAGAAGAAAATTTCCAAAAGTTAGTTTTATATAGAGAGCCCATATTTTCTAATTTAACTGTTATCAACTTATGGTCTGACTTTAAACTCGGTTTAATGTTCACCTGTTCAACATATATTCTCAAATTATGAGACACCAGCTACATATCAATACGTGATTGTACACCATTTTATCTCCTCCGTGTGTATTTTAATGCAAAGGGATTTTTTTTCTCCAGATAGCTGGCACGCTACATTCGCGCATCAATTCATGCAATTCTGAGCAACTATAGCAGTTGGGTTTTGACTTATCGATTTGCTATCTTTAGAAGGATTGAGAGCAGTATTGAAGTTTCCATCAACAATCAAGTTACGGCAGTTAAAGTTGTGCATTAGCACTTGTTTCAAATGCATGAAATATTGTTTCCTATTTTAAATATCATTCGGTGCATACACATTGACAAGGGTATAACAACAATTATTTATCTCTACATCTAAAACTATGTACCTCTCATTATCATCCATCACCTGTTTCTTATTTGACAGTTATTGTTCAAAGCTATAGCAACACCTCTGCTTGTAGTATCAGCGTGTGAAAACACTGGGTTTTTTTCTCCCCATTGTACGGAGCCGTGGAAGGGACATGCGTTTTATTTATATTTTCACCCTTAGGAAAACAAAAAAAATTTCCTTTTTCTTTCAAAACTTGTGAAAAAGAAATTTTATTTATATTTTCGGCTTGGAAAAGAGAATAATTTTCCTTTCAGTGAAAAAGGAATTTTATTTATATTTTCGGTCTTCGAAAAAAAAAAAATCCTTTTTTATTTACGTCAGTGAAAAGGGATTTTTTTTAATTTTTCTGGCCGTCAAAATAAAAGTGTTTCTTCTTTTGTATCAACTGAATTATCTCGGGCCCTTAGATAATTGCCCAATGAGAAAGCAGCATAGTGGGCTATGGTACGAGAATCGCAGGCTCTCATTGGTCAATTATCTTGGACCCCGAGATAATATCTAGGGCCCCGAGATAATCAGCCAATGAAAACTTTCCTTTAGTATCGTTTCCTTATAGAATTATCATCCATTTGCGGCGCCATGGATTTATCCAACAGGGAATCGTTGATTCGTTTGTATTTTGACTGTGGATTGATGTACAAAGACATAGTTGATTTAATGGCAGTTCAACGCGAAATGGCGGTCGGGTGAATAGGGGAGAATAAAAGCGGTTTTCATTGGCTGATTATCTTGGGGCCCTAGATATTATCTCGGGGTCCAAGATAATTGACCAATGAGAGCCTACCATTTTCGTACCATAGCCCAATATGCTGCTTTCTCATTGGACAATTATCTAAGGGCCCGAGATAACTCAGTTGATGCGAAAGAAGAAAAACTTTTATTTTGAGGGCCAGAAAAATAAATAAAATTCCTTTTTCACTGACGTAAATAAAACGCAATTTTTTTTTTCGAAGACCGAAAATATAAAAAAAAAATCCTTTTGCACTGATGAAGAAAAAGGAAAATTATTTTTATTTTCGAAGACCGAAAATATGCGTTTCTTGAATGAGTACAAAGTCACACTTTTGGTTTTTCAAATAAAGGAATACTTCTCTCCTTTTAACATCCTTTCTTAACCCCCTGATATTTAATGAACACAATTTAACCATGTCCTATATGAGAAAATAAGAAATTTACTAATAATAAGTCTTATATCAATTTAACTGGGTAAAAAATACAATAACTGTGTGATCTATGCGATCTTAACCCTGTTAACTGAATTAGCATCTGCCTAAAACGTATATACAAACGTTACGGAAACACCGAGTTATAGTTATCCTCCAAAAGAGAATTTTTTATATATTTTACTGCATCTACGCACCACGGCCTGTTGTCAAATACATTCAATCTATAAACCTAAACATAGTTAATAATTTCATAGACTTCTGTCACTCATAGCGCAAGTCACAGGCCTCTAAAGCATATTCGCATCACTTACTGCAGTCAAATATATACAATGTATATGAACCATAGTTCATAATTTCATGAACTTATCAGCGCACAAGCCACACCCATATAAACTGAGACAGACAACGTGCCTATTTCATTTGCTTACAAGTATTACGACGTATATGAGATGACACAATATTAATTCCATATGTCAATCACCCAAACTCAAAATTGCATAGCGAGCGATACCATCCATGCAGTCTTTTGAGATTAACAAAATGAATTCCGAACACAATTTTGTGAATGATATGCCCTACTTCATGCCTAATGCCTTCACCTAATAGCTGAATTCGAGGGTCTGTCTTCTTTTTACTACCGTAGGGCGTAATGTTTCAATTTGTTGCAAAAATTAATTCAATGTTCATACTCTAGACATATGATGAAATCTTAGTCTGGACACGTGTGTATTCTGTCAATTATTCTACAGACTTAATCTCTGTGATTTCATTGGTGAAGTATTCAACACCCATTCGAGGATAAAACAAAGTTCATTAACTACAGTTATCTAATTACCATTGGTTAGTGTTTCTGATTTTGAAAGTTCGAAAAAAGGTTGCATTGACAATCTTCCCACGCACTGCACTTCCCGCACTTCCTTTTGCACTGAAAATCTTTCTGTCATTCAACGCACAATTTTGTTGAAATCCGAAATTACAAAATAAACTTGCAAAGTTAGCTTGGCGTAAAACGATAAGACGAACTGTTCCTTGATCTTGTCTAACAGTCGTACAACCTACAGCCACACTTACATTTTCACAAAGCACCGTACCAGTAACCGTAATCCGCCACCCTTTCTCTGTAGAACAGCCAGACATGATTTTATATGTACGGTTCTTCATTAAAGAAAGTAGTAAAAGTATATTTTATATACCAGCTTCGAGGTCAATATAAAGTTCCGTTTATGTACAGATTTCCCTGTATATAGGCCTACGCCTTCTCCATAACCGGGCGAAGTGCTCGTCTCTAAATCTGCTTTGAGTAAATCTTACTTTTTCCGAGACTATTTTCAATTGAAATGCCCTCTAATTCCAATGTTGATGACAAGAAAGTTTTGATCATTTATCCGGTGTTTCTCTCGTTTCATTAAATCCAAAAAAGAGCAGATTGCATCTCCGCGATTACCTTTGCATCTCATTTATTTTGTCATTTTGTTGCTCGATCCTGATTTCTCGATCACCAGTAGGCCTCTATTTTTGTCCCCCGCCGCAACGCGGCCGGGGACTTTAAAATGGTTCTTGCTTCTATGTGTCCGTGCATGCACGGACATGTCCGTGCAAATACTTCGTAAGCAATAACTTCTAAATGCTTTGTCGGATTCCTCCGAAATTTGGCATCTGCATTCTTTGCGACAAGACGTCTCTTGGTATTACGTTTCAGCAAGATCCGCCTGTAGGTGGCGCCACTGGGGTCTTGCTTCTATGTGTTCGTGCATGCACGGACATGTCCGTGCAAATACTTCGTAAGCAATAACTTCTAAATGCTTTGTCGGATTCCTCCGAAATTTGGCATCTGCATTCTTTGCGACAAGACGTCTCTTGGTATTACGTTTCAGCAAGATCCGCCTGTAGGTGGCGCCACTGGGGTCTTGCTTCTATGTGTCCGTGCATGCACGGACATGTCCGTGCAAATATTCGTAAGCAATAACTTCTAAATGCTTTGTCGGATTCCTCCGAAATTTGGCATCTGCATTCTTTGCAACAAGACGTCTCTTGGTATTACGTTTCAGCAAGATCCGCCTGTAGGTGGCGCCACTGGGTCTTGTTCCAATCTTTAGTGCATGTCAGTGCATGTCCGTGCAAATACTTCGTAAGCGATAACTCCTAAATGCTTTGTCAGATTCCTCCGAAATTTGGCATCTGCATTCTTTGCGACAAGACGTCTGTTGGTATTACGTTTCAGCAAGATCCGCCTGTAGGTGGCGCCACTGGGTCTTGTTCCAATATTTAGTGCATGTCCGTGCAAATACTGCGTAAGCGATAACTCCTAAATGCTTTGTCGGATTCCTCCGAAATTTGGCATCTGCATTCTTTGCGACAAGACGTCGCTGGTATTGCGTTTCAGCAAGATCCGCCTGTAGGTGGCGCCACTGGGTCTTGTTCCAATCTTTTAACGCATGTCCGTTCATGTTTGTTCAAATCCTTCGCGAGCGATAACTTTCGAACAATTTGTCGGATTTCTTCGAAATTTGGTAAATGCATTCCCTGCGACAAAACACCGTTGGTGATGCGTTTCAGCAAAATCCACCCGGAGGTGGCGCCACTAGAGTTCATTCCATTATTCCATGCTGCAAGTGATAACTTAGAAACACTTGGTCGAATTTCTTTGAAATATCCTACATATGTACCTTTCTGGGTAACATGAGAAACGTTGCGGCTCATCGGATTCTTCTCAAATTTGGCATGCATTTACCATGCCAGGAGCTGTTGCTTGGGATTGCCTTTCGCTCACTTGCACTCACAGGTGGCGCCACCTGGTGGCAACATCACAAATTCGTTTCCGGGTAATAACTTGAGAACTGACCATCGGATTCTTCTCAAATTTTGTATGAATGTACCGTGACATAAGATGTCGCTTGATAATGCATTTCACTGACTTGCGCCTAGAGGTGGCGTCACCTGGTGTCAAAATCTAAATTTGGTTTCTGGGCAATAACTTGAGGACCCTCATCGGATTTTTCTCAAATTTGGTATGCAGATGTCCCCACGATACCATGTTCCTTGGGATTGTATTTTTTCCGCTTCTGCCTACAGGTGGCGTCTCCTGGTGGAAAAATTTGTTTCCGGGCAATAATTTGGCAACTGCTCATCAGATTATTCTCAAATTTTGTATTCATATGTGACCCGCCCCAAATAACATGAACACCGGTGGGCATCTAGTACCGGCAATAACTTGAGGACCCCTCTTCAGAGTCTCAAAGTTCATATGCCGATACCATGACATGAGATGTCATTTGGAATTGTGTTTTGCCTGCTTGCACCTACAGGTGGTGACTCCTTGTGGCAAAGTCTAAATTTGGTTTCTGGGCAATAGGTTGAGGATGCCTTCATATTCTTGTCAAATTTAGTTTGCAGATAATATGCCATGAGTTGTCTCTTGGGGTTGCATTTCAGTTACATAATTTTCATGCTACATGGTAAAGAAAATATATTACAGTAGCAATCAACATTCAGTCAGCCATTCGGAGTTGATCTCAAAACCTGGGAAGGTGGAAAGACCCCTCTGCTTCTTACGCCTGTGAAGTAGCTGTTGCCATCCTCATGAATATCTTCAGACACCGACAGCGCTTATAAATATTGCTGCCATTTTGGCGAGGGACCTAGCATCCTCTGGCTGCTTGTTCTCCGTGGTTTGGATCTTTTTTTTTAACAGTTTCCAAGTTTATCTTTGACGCCGCGGCATCGTCAGAGAGAAGAGATAATGCCTTGTCCATCTTCGACCGCTCCTTGTTCATACTTTTATCCATTCCCATTATTTTGTCGTTCAGTTGTTTGAACTTGGCATCTTTTTCGTCGTTTTCTTGTTTCATGTTGTTGATCATTTTTTCGTGACTTTCTAATTTCTTCTTACAGGTCGTTAGGCCTACATCATCGGTGAGCGAGGTCAGTAGGCCTACCTTTGCAATCTCGGAAAGTTGAAATTTGATGTTCGTGTTCTCTTGTATCACGTAAGATCTCATATCAAGAAGCGTTTTGTGCACTATTCCCAATGTTAGATTTTCTTTGGCCACCTGTTTCTGGCCCATGGCGTTTGCGTCGCTGGCGTCGTTGACTGCACCATTTGTAATCCCGCTTGAATCGTCACCATCCTGGCTGACAGTCGTTTTTCTCGTTTTTTTTGTTTTTTCTCTTTCTTGTTCTTTTCCTCGTCCCTTCCCATTTTGATGTAATTCTCCCACTTTTTGTACTTTCATGGTTTCAGATCTCATGGAGCCACGTCGTCTACACTCACTCCGTCATGTCAACCCAACTCCAATGAAAAAATAAATGCACTTTTCAAACTAAGGCAACAAGAGTTACGTCCCTTAGTACGTGGACTTTCGGGGTTTGTCCGGTGTTTTGGTTCCTGAGTCGTTTTCAGATGTCTTTGATACACAGTGGCTTGGGTAGCAGTGGGTGTCTTCGTCGATGTTGTTGTGATTATATATATAGTTTTATTCAAGAATAGAATTATTTCCCACCTTTTCATACACCACAATGACAGTACTGTAGATGTCATAAAACTGCTTTCTGTACGACCTCCATCGGCAACGATTTGGTGTAAGACTCACGAAATATAATTGCCGAAGGATCTGCTGGAAGTTGTATTGTCAGTCTTTTGTCCAGGATATTACCTTTTCAATGGGAGGTCTTACACCAAAGCCTTGCCCCTCCATCGATCTACATATACCCCTCCTCTACTAGATCTGCATTTAGATGCAGATTTAGTAGAGGAGGGGTATGTAGCTCGATGTAGGTCGTACAGAAAGCATTTTTATGACATCCACGTCATTGTGGTGTATGAAAAGGTGGGAAATAATTATATTCTTGAAAAAAAATATATATATAATCACAACAACATCGGCGAAGATACCAACTGCTACCCAAGCCACTGTCCTTTGATAGGTCTGTATGGAAAAAAAGAGGAGACTGACATGACGAATTCTCATTAGATGGGCCTCAAGCAAGAAAGAAGTCAAATCTCTCTATGAATGTATTGAGTATTATGTGTAATGTATACTATCCCAATAACTTATCCTATTAACCGGATATACAAATACACAAATACTGTAAAATAATAATAATAATAATAAAAATCTCTCCATATCTATGTTCTATTAATAATCTATAAACGTTGGGCCGTACGGAAACCGCGATTCACCTTTTTATACTTCCTCGATATTTTTGTTATATTTATGGCAATGGAAGATGGTCGAAGTTCTAAAAACGGGGGGGAAATGGCTTAGATTTTTTAGTAATATCACGGTAACGTAACGTTCTGAGTTCGAGTTAAACTTTTAGATTTTTTGTCATATATATATAAATAGATTGCATAGATACACCTTATGTAAATTTCGTATTAGTGCTCACTCACTCCGTATTGTAAAGGATAGATATGTACCCCCCACTCGTCTTTGTGAAAAATATGCAATTCGGGGGCGATAGAAGATGAGATGCACTTTTTATTAGAATGTCGAAAATATGATAGTCAGAGACACAAACTTTTTTCAGAAGTATGTTCTTCAAATTTTAAGTTGCGGGGATAATATTATATGTAACTCTTTAGGTAGATAGATAATTTATTGCGTGAAGTTTGTGCCAACATTTGGCTAAAAACGCATACATCTATATAGAATGAATAAAACTGAACATACAAATACACAGACATTAAGACATATTGAAACAAATGGTTAAACGTGTTACAAGACCTTCACATTGACAGCACCAACAACAAAGTTAATACAGAAGTACATGGACAGGACATGCTGGTTGTTGTAACACAATTGTGCCAACTTAGTTAATATCACAGAGTATATAGCCCATTTTGGGTATCGCACCATAGAATATCACAGATAATGTTATGCCTGTCAAATTTTACTGTTCTTGGGCAAAAGCACTCGTGCACAAACTTTGCTAAGATTTTTGTACCAGTGTTTTTCTTGTGTGAGCAACACAAGAAGTGCGAGGTTCCAACACTCCATGTAACAGTACCATATCAGTAACAGTACCATATCAGTAATGTTCAGTACCGGGTACCATATCTCATATCTCATGATCATCTGGAACCTGAGTTCCATGGGGTTTTTATTTATTCTTTTTTTTTTTACTTTTTTTTAATATATATATATCATAATAATGTTAATCAGTGTTATTGTAATTGTTTGCTCCGTGTGGGCGCTTGAAAGCAAATAAAGCCTGTATTCTGTATATCACTATTTCAGGTTTCATGCAGGCTGGTCCAGTGCACATCGAGAATCGGGTTCCCCGTATTTTCTGATCACAGGAAACCCAATCTCACGTTCGGCTATTTCCGTATTGGCAGTTTTCGCAGCTAAAGTGAGTTCTGGGGCTAGATTGCAGGAAACCAACGAAGGCTATTTGGTTAACCTATTCACGTGGTTTCTCGTGTGTATTCATACGCCGATCAAGTACGACAACTGTGTCACCTACCAATTTTTCAGGTGGGGAGTTGTCCCAAATCTAGGTAAGTTTATATGTTATTGGAATTCGGCCCCAATTGGCAATCTAACCTTTGCAATGTACCATCTGGGTATTTAAGCAACTGCAAATGAATTCTGGCGACTTGTTCGCCATGTGACAGTTGCAGTACGGGACTCGCACATGTATTTTATAAACAAAACCGGAGTCCCATAATGTCTCGTACAACAGTAACAACAACAACGCTAATCATATTTCACAACAACAACGAAACCGCAAGAGTCCGACAATCAAGGACCAAGAATGTAATAAATGTCAATTAGGATTTGAGATAATTTCTCAGTGACATCGGGGGAGTAGTAAGGAATGTGCATAAATTCAACCGTTTAACCTCCCCGAATGATTCTTTACTACTCCCAAATATATATTGAATAGTTGGAAAACGGTTGAATTTGTGTGGATTTTAGGCAAACTTCATTCATCTGTTCATCTGTTCATGGCTCATTCCACACACGGGTTACTAATACTATGGCTCGGATTCCCGATCATGTGACCCATATGCTTGAAATATTCAATCGTCTCTTGATGTTTGAAGATGGATTACAGAGACATTAGGCTAGCTCGTCTTCATGGTTATCAAACTGTTAATATCAGCCGCAAAGTTTGCTAAAGCATCATAGGTAACAGTATTATATTTGATGATAGAGGGATTGCCCTATATAACGAATGCAAGAATATCTCATCAGAGAAAGTTTGAAATTCTGCCCACTTCGATGGGATTTTCTGTTTCGCCTTTGAATATGTTTTGCATGTGTAATTAAGTGACGTTCACAAATCTGAATGCTGAACAGCTGCAGCCATGGGATAACGTCACGGCTTGTGCCTAAGGTTCGGTAGAGTGGCAGAGCAGAGAATGCACCACACGTATAAACACTTGCTGACATGGCCGTCAAAAAATAAACGCCATGCCATTTATTTTTAAAGACAAATTCCTTCTTCTTTCTCGTGAATGGTGGAAACAAGATTACCGTTAGTTGTTTATGATCAAATGTATTTTGTACCCTTCGTAACATATGTCACTTTGGCAAATTTTGGGAGAGATTCATTGACTCCAGCCTAGATTTGAGGCTGATTACATCTTTAATCGAACCCCTGGCTACTTGAACAGAATTTCAGACAACCCAATTACACGCTGACACAGTTTCCAAAACTGCCGGTGTTGGAAACCCTTGCTGATTCATTCGCTGAATACTCGAGTTTCGGGAATTGACACTTTTCAATCAATTGCAATAAATCGATTACCCCTCTGTTTTACCACGTCAAATATCAGTTCCAGTGATCGATTTATTAGGGGAATTACCGTACATGTATGCAAATTATGAACATGTATGAATAGTTGTAACAGATTTGATTGTAATCGATATTAAATATCGTCATATATTTTTATATGTGGGTGATGTTGACTGAACTTTGATGAGACTAAGCATACATGTACATAAAACTGCAGTTTTTTTCATATTCGAAATCAGATCCTCCTCATGCATAAATCCTCATGCATAAATATTTCCCTCTAGGAAATGTTGGATGATTATGCGCTGTGAATTACAAATTTCCTGATTAAAGGTAGGCCATAATCAGGGTTAGATCTAGGGTCCCACAGCGTCCGTAAAAAGGACACAAGTATAGAATCAAATGACTGATTTTTGCATAAAATCAAATGATTTTATTTCTGAAAACATACTTGAAACAGCCAAAAAGTGAACTTGACCATAAACGGACAGTAAATGTTCCAAGAATAAACAAAAAAATCCCTATGGTCAAATGTTTTATCATATGTATGGCAAATTATGGACTTTCGAACTTCTTGCAAGACATCTGAGAAATTTCATGTTTTCAAATAAGGACACTACTACAAATTCCTGGATCTAACCCTGATAATTATGTTTGCCTTAGGGGAATAAGGCAGGGCTGAATAGTTTATAGATACCTGTGACAGACTAGTGATCTCGGAATCTAACTCTGAATACTTCCTCATTATTATAACCAGGTCTTGCTCTTTGACGGCAGGTAATGTATCCGATACTCGTAAAGATACCCGTAAATTCAATGTACCAGTATCCATTTGGAAACTCACCAAAAAATAACAGAAAAAAAAGACAGAAATTATTTTTCAGTATCCTAAAGCCCACACAGACTCAGTGAACATTTTATTGTCTGCTGTTTTTGTCTGCTGTGTGCGGGGCCCAAAAACAGAGAAAACTGTTCGAAACAAATGTTCATGAGATAAACTTTTGATATTGTGAACATGTTTTGCCCTGGAACAAGTTTTTGTTGTCAGTGTGTGGAGACTGCGAATATTTCTTGGCACATATTCCAACTATTAACCTATCAACTTGCGAGCTGCTCCAATGTGACAAAGGATTGAAGCACTAATACGAGAAAATGTTCACTGTGTGCATTGGGCTTAATACCTGCACGATGCAACATGCTTACTAAAAGAGAAATGAACACACTGTATATATGGTATTTAATAAAGTTATGGGTAAGCTTATAAATTAATATTTATTGTTTCAAATTATTTGCTAATTTCGATATCTGTGTGGATAAGAGTGACATGGGCGTCCAAATAGATACCACTGAGATGGAAGAAAAGCAAGACCTGGTATAAATACCTGAATATCATGTATTCAAATCATACTTTGTAAAGTCAATGGTGATTACCTTCCTCTACCCCCTGGCAAATACATGTGCATTTGTCTGCTAATTTGGATTGATTGATCAGTGATTAGAATCTCATTAGGCCAAAACAAACCCAATAATTTGTTTCTGGTCATTGAGCATGTTGGTCAGCCATGCAGTCATCTGTATTAACCGTAAAAAATAATTCAACTAAGACTAACAAAACTTTGAATTTTGTTGTGGGATTACATGTAAATGTTTCAAGAGGCTGTTAAATGTTGAAATAGAATGTGCAGCTAGGGCAGGCATTGAAGGTGAAATGCAAAGGTTTATTAATGTAAATTTTACATTCAATATAGGTTGAATAATGATAGAAATACCAATTAATTCACTTGGATTAATTTGAATTATCTGGTCTGCTAGAATCTTTTTAAAAGTTGATACCCCTAGGCCTAGCCCAGCTGTATTCAGATTTGCAAAACGTCATCGCTTATCTTTCCTTGATTGTGACGTCACGTCAGACCAGCAGTCCGTAGACTGAACTTTACAAGTACTGATGTTCCAGCCAGGTGGCCTGATGCGACGTCACAAACCAACTTCAAACAAGGGCAGATAAGCGATGCGGATTTTAGTTCTAGAATCGACCGGGCTTGAGATACCAACTTTGCAAAGCACTTTTCACTTTTCCATACTGGTAGCAAAACCTTCCTGGATACATGTACGTCTATGGATGCACATAGTAGTAGATCAACTACATGTACACGCTGTAGTATATAATCTCTGGAATGTAATGTCTGAAGCTTAATTATATACGGCAGTGTTAATTAAATCTGAGATGGGATTAAATTAAAACAGGTCAGGTTAATTCTGTTCATGTAGCCCACATGTCTCAGTGATGTGAGAAATATGATAGGGGCAATACTATACTGGCATGACTGGTCTGATATCCAATACTTCTCTAGAACACCTCAATTACAGTGACAGCTATATCTGATTACATGAATATAGCATTAATATTCTTAGTGCATACATGTACATGCTTTCTATTAAGGCCCGCATGTTCCATCAGGTATTGGGGCATTATATACGAACATCACATGATGTTGACAGAAGATAATGTCCTTCAGTTGACGTTTTTTTATTTATTTATTTGGGTTGAAAGTTGGTCAAATGCGCTGAATTTATTATTTGCCATTCCAGAATGACAAGTTTCGAGGAATTTCTCTGCTCCCCATGTATTTTCAAAGCGAGGTCCACGCAGCGTTGTGTCACAATGGCATTCATGGAAATTGACACAATTCATAGAACTTTTGGTGGGCTGTTCAAATCGCTTTTCGTCCGTGGTCCGTCGTCAGTCAGTCAGTCCGTCCGTAAACAATTCTTGTTATCGCGATTTCTCAGGAACTACTGCATGGATCTTTCTCAAATGTGGTACACAGGTTCCCCTTGGGGTCTAGTTGTACAAGATACCTTTTCTGGTTGATTCCAAAATCCAATATGGCCACCAGGCAGTCATCTTGGATTTCCCCATGAAACTTTATCACGATTTCTCAGGAACTACTGCATGGATCTTTCTCAAATTTTGTACACAGGTTCCTCTTAGGGTCTAGTTGTGCAAGATACCTTTTCTGGTCCGATTCAACATTTCCAATATGGCCACCAGGTGGCCATCTTGGACTTTTCCATGAAACTTTATCATGAATTCTCAGGGAATTACTGCATGGATCTTTCTCAAATTTGGCACACAGGTTCCCCTTGGGGTCCAGTTGTGCAACATACCTTTTTGCTCCGTTTCCAAAATTCAATATGGCTGCATCTCGAATTTCCCCATGAAATTTTGTTATGAATTCTCAGGGAATTACTGCATGGATCTTTCTCAAATTTGGTACACAGGTTCCCCTTGGGGTCCAGTTGTACAACATACCTTTTTGCTCTGTTCCAAAATTCAATATGGCTGCATCTTGAATTTCCCCATGAAATTTTGTTATGAATTCTCAGGGAATTACTGCATGGATCTTTCTCAAATTTGGTACACAGGTTCCCCTTAGAGTCTAGTTGTGCAAGATACCTTTTCTGGTCCGATTTGAAAATCCAATATGGCCATGATCAGGCGGCCATCTTGGATTTCCCCATGAAACTTTGTTATCGCGATTTCTCAGGAACTACTTCATGGATCTTTCTCAAATTTGGTACACAGGTTCCCCTTGGGGTCTAGTTGTGCAAGATACCTTTCCTGGTCTGATTTGAAAATCCAATATGGCCACCAGGCGGCCATATTGGATTTCCCCATGAAACTTTGTTGTCGCGATTTCTCAGGAACTACTGCATGGATCTTTCTCAAATTTTGTACACAGGTTCCCCTTGGGGTCTACATGTAGTTGTGCAACATACCTTTTCTGGTTCGATTCGGAAATTCAATATGGCCACCAGGCAGCCATCTTGGATTTTCCAGTGAAACTTGTTTTATCGCAATTTCTCAGGAACTACTGTATGGATCTTTCTCAAATTTTGTACACAGGTTCCTCTTGGGCTCTAGTTGTGCAAGATACCTTTTCTGGTCCGATTTGAGATTTCCAATATGGCCACCAGGCGGCCGTCTTGGATTTTTTCATGAAACTTTATCATGATTTCTCAGGAAGTACTGCATGGATCTTTCTCAAATTGGGTACACAGGTTCCCCTTGGAATCTAGTTGTGCAAGATACCTATTTCGGTCCAATTCGAAAATCCAATATGGCCGCCAGGCAGCCATCTTGAATTTCCCCATGAAATTTTGTTATGAATTCTCAGGGAATTACTGCATGGATCTTTCTCAAATTTGGTACACAGGTTCCCCTTGGGGTCCAGTTGTGCAACATACCTTTTTGGCTCCGTTTCCACAATCCAATATGGCTGCATCTTGAATTTCCCCATGAAATTTTGTTATGAATGCTCAGGGAATTTATGCATGGATCTTTCTCAAATTTGGTACACAGGTTCCCCTTGGGGTCCAGTTGTGCAACATACCTTTTTGCTCCGTTTCCAAAATTCAATATGGCTGCATCTTGAATTTCCCCATGAAATTTTGTTATGAATTCTCAGGGAATTACTGCATGGATCTTTCTCAAATTTGGTACACAGGTTCCCCTTAGAGTCTAGTTGTGCAAGATACCTTTTCTGGTCCGATTTGAGAATCCAATATGGCCACCAGGCGGCCATCTTGGATTTCCCCATGAAACTTTGTTATCGCGATTTCTCAGGAAGTACTGGATGGATCTTTCTCAAATTTGGTACACAGGGTACTCCCCTTGGGGTCGACTTGTGCAAGATATCTTTTTCGGTCCGATTCAAATTAATACGGTATTCCCAAGTTGTGACGTTGCATCACAAGAGTCGGCGGATCAAACTGTGGGGCATATTCTATATATTGAGTATAGCGAATATCCATACCTTCACCTTCTATATCAAGGAGTTCAAATGATTCCGAATTAAAATGTATTTCTTCAAATTTTAAATCAGTTTACTTTAGTCCATGCCGTTGCAAGTGAACTGCCCCACCGTTTCTTCTGCCGACGGGTCAGCTACACGAAGGGACGTCACTCCTGTGACGCAACGTCACAACTCGACAACTGTAAACTACTGCATGTTTTGATCCAAGGGAGATAATCAGGATTCAGACACTTTCAAAGTTTCAACATTAATGCATGGACCGGATTCCTTCATTCAGTATTCAGCTGTGTACCATCTTACTATTTTCGAGCATGGTATCTGAAAAGAGATGTCTCAAACTAGCCCAGTAAGCAGAACAGAATTATCATTCGTTCCTAATTATAAAATCTTAGGTATGTTTCATAGCTCATGCCAAAGTGTCAAAGTGATTTGTCTTCGCTTTCAGTACCCAATGATGACACGTGCAAAAAAAATAAATAAAAAATACTACAAAACGAAGATAAAGGATCCTCCGGACATTCACTTTCAGACTTCAATTCACTTGTACTATAATAACCGACATGAGTACAGTTTCTAGAAATCTTGAAACTCCTGAAACTTATAAAGATAATATTTTGGTGTTTTCCAGTGTCGGCTTTTTCGATCTTTTTCGCTCAAATTCGAAATTCTGCAAACAAAATTACAAATTAATCAATCGTTTGTTCTTAGTATTGGACAAAAAGATCCTCTTGTCATTAGCATAAAATTATCGGACAATGGTGGGCGCCAAGATCCTTCAGGATCTCTCGTTGTTAGGTTCTTGTCAAATCACAAAAGTCAAGCAATGTTGAGCCCATGCAGTCAGTACTTGGATGGCTGACTGGGTGACTGGGCTGATTTGTGTCCAGAATAATATATGAATTGTGTGAGTCCTCTCTTATAGAGGTTTAAATCATTTTAAATTGTCTTCACAAAAAAAGGCACATATCTCCTCAAACTCCAGAATTCTGTCCACAAGTTCTTGAACAACACGCTCTGCAATCGCCATCATGCTGAACAAACAACACTGCTGTGGTCTGTTTGACCAGTCGTCGAGCCTTACTGCTAGTTACGGCGGCATTCATTGACCACGGCCAATACAACATTCAACCTGGCCAATACAGCTTTCAACTCGGCCAATACAACTCGGCCAGTACAAGTCGGGTTCGACATGACATATAGACAGACCATTTTAGGGTAATAACATTCACTGTCAATTAATAAATTTGGGTATTGTCCGGTCAGGTATGGCTAGGTATTGTCTGGTCAAGTATGTTTGGGTATTGTCTGGTCAGGTACATGTATGCCTAGCATTCTCGTCTCGCGAGACTCCCTACTGCGAGAAAGAGTCAGTCTCGCGTGTAAATGGGAGCCATCCCCCCAAAATTTGGGGGGGTGAGTAGGCGGCGTATGATTTTCACCGCCTGTATCCGGCTTGTCATTGACCTGCTGACTCCGCCGAGTTAGAAGCGAATTGCTAAACATAACGTGGGCTATATAATTGCAAAATGACTCTTTCCGTTTCGGAGCATATCAATCGCGAACAAATTATTGTCGGTATGTATACTTGGCCGTGAAAGCGAGTTATCTAATACAGGAAGTAGTTCGCACAGTTCCGATCCATTCTCAAAGAGAGCCGTGTCTACCGCAAGACGGTACATCTTCGGAAAATTTATGACCTATCCCAGGTTCTTAGCGTCACATGTACTTGATCAGGGCAAGGCAGTTGCAGCATTTCTGTTCTTCATTCACTACATAGTACTGTTCACACGCCCTATGATATGTACTTTTGTTGGTATCATTATGCAAGTTTTGTTGTTAAAAAAATAAAACTGAACGTTGAACTTTATTTATGGCCTACTCGTTTGAAGCAGCAGGCATAAATTTAGTTGACCTAGATTCTGCATTGAAGATCAACCATTGAAACGCGGAAAACAACGAATTACGTCAATTATACCGTATTTTCGCCTGCATGTTGTCTGATCGTACTATTCTTGTTTATCTGATGATGCTAAACAATAATGATCTTGTGATCTTTGGGTTAGGTCATAAATTTTCTGAAGATGTACCATTTTGCGTGTCTACCTGCGGGAGAATAGTCCCGGTCGAGCGAGTGATGTCATGCTGCCTTGCTTTGAGATTGGAGATTCAAAAATGTCACCAGTTTACATGAGAGTCGCTTTGGTCTCCCGCGGGTAGACACGGCTCTCTTTGAGAATGGTATGCCTAGGTATATGATGTACTATGTTGTCTGATATCATGTATCCTGTTGACTGATATCATGTATCCTGTTGACTGATATCATGTATCCTGTTGACTGATATCATGATGTAGTATCCTGTCGACCGATATCCTATTGACTTACATCGAGTATCGCCGGCGGTTGATGGCTGTCCGGTGGGCATGGTTCCTGTTGCTTCAATGCATTTTTCTGAGAAGCAACAACAGAAACTTGATAATGTGATGTCTAACACTGTAAGGCCTCTGTTAATTAATTGGCTGCTTCTCATGACCCGCCCGCATTAGGAAAATCGGCCCGCACTATGAAAATTATGGACAATAATTGCGCATTGTTTGTCATTATTTACTCCGTCTATAAAATCCGTTACGAAATTGTCTCCCTTGCCGAGAGAAAAACCAGATGCAGTTGCAAAGTTAACTCCCTTGAGTGTGGGTTTCCTCTCCGTCGCAGATAATCTTTGCCGATGTTATATGCTTTTTACAGTACCTCTGCTCCAACCCTATTCGCATGTCCTGGAATGTTTAATACCATAAGCCAGCCAACCTTTGTAGACACATCGATCAGATAGCTCAGTAGCGGGTTCATGGTTCCGCGTTGCTTCGACTAAACAGTGACCGCCATTTTGACAGAGGAATGTGAGCGGCACATGGCATGAGCGGCTGCATGAAATGTCATATTTCACGTCTATTCGTCGATTTGACGTTATCACAATAATGGTTCAACCTGTAACCATTTCGGTCATCTATACGCGGTAAGACTGACCCTGGGATCGTGTGTATCCATTTCAGACTACTTTCGGCATATGCAAGAGGGAATTTCCATAAATCAATACCACGTGACTTCGTCAGCCAATCGGCTAAAGTCTACCGACGTAACCCCAACGTAACCCGCCATTTTCGAGTCATGTGATGATCTACTTGTTCAAAATTATAGATCTACCCCACCTCTTGGATGATACGAAAGTTATTCATACATACATGTATATATTTTGTAAGCCCAGACAATATCTGTTTCCGAGGTATGTATGAAAACCTGTAATTTATCAGAGTTTTCGAGTCTGTTCTCCGCCGGATGAAGGCCGAACAGAATCCGGTAAAACACCGGATATCGCTCCGCGATAATGGAGACACACGATTCGCAAGCCATCGGATGGCGAAGTGTACGCAAATGAATAATGGTTGTCTGTACAGGCAGTATAATCAAAACGAAAAGATCAAAGATTCTGGTGACCCCTACGATAAAAATGTTTCCCGAGAATGCGAGCCTGGACGATGTTTGTAAAACTTATCTCGAAAGGTGTGAAAACGAAAGTATTACTCTCTGTCCCAGATAATATATTCCGAGACGTTTTCGGCGATATTTCGGAGACAATTTATCGTACAGCATCGAATCTTCACACAGTATATAAAAAATACTGATTTTTCCCCCATATTCCATTAAAATCTGTTGGGAATTGACGAAAATCACCAATACCTACCATGTTATTTTGGGGCTACGATGATGTTGATCTGCAAATGTTATAACATGCAGGCTAACGTCAAAAAATAACCTACAAATCTCCCATCTAATTCTTGTTTTCGTGATTTGTTGTGAACTACTGGAAAGATTTTCCTGATACATGTACATTGGAATAAAAATGGTACTTTTTAGTTTATCTCCTGTGTGAAGTTTCAATATCCTCCAATCAATTGTCTCCGAAATATGGCCTTAATTTTGGGTTTCGAATGAGAATAAAATAATTGACCTTTGAGTTGAAATGGTTTTGTTCTTAATAATCAATAATTAATAATTAACGCAAGTAGCATCTAGTTTTTTGATCCACTAGAAGCAGACTATTAATTATCATTGGCCTAATATCACTTGTCTTTATTCCGCCATGTAAGCATCCTGTCTGTGTCTTGTGTGCTGTCCGGACTGTTTTATAGTATGGATGGAGGGTGTCTGGTTCCATGTAGCTCAACAGATTTCTTCTTTGAAGCAGCAAAATGCAATTGGTTGGGTATTTTCTGGTCAAGTATATTTGGGTATTGTCTGGTAAGGTATGCCTGGGTATATGGTGTACTTTGTTGTCTGATATCAGGTATCCTGTTGACTGATCAATGTTATGTGTCCTCTTGTCTGATATCATGTATTCTGTTGACTGATCATGTGTGCTGTTGACTGACTGATATCATGTGTCCTGTTGACTGAGATCATGTATGATGTTGACTGATATCATGTGCTGTGTTGACTGACATGTGTCCTGTTGACTGGTATCATGTGCATGTATCCTGTTGTTTGATATCATGTATCCTGTTGACTCATATCATGGATCCTGTTGACTGATATCATGTACCTTGTTGACTGACATGTGTCCTGTTGACTGGTATCATGTATTCTGTTGGGGTTCGTGGGGTTCCCGGGTCTGCAAAGGAATAGGACCCAACATTGTGATATGACTGAAATATAATTGAAAGCAACATTAAATCGTATTCACTCACTCAAGTATCCTGTTGATTGATATCATGTATCCTGTTGACTGGTAATGGTATCATGGATCCTGTTGACCGATATCATGTACCTTGTATCCTGTTGACTGATATCATGGATCCTGTTGACTGGTATCATGTATCCTGTTGACTGATATCATGAATCCTGTTGACTAATTCACATCCTGTTGGCGGATATCATGGATCCTGTTGACTGATATCATGGATCCTGTTGACTGATATCATGGATCCTGTTAACTGATATCACATCCTGTTGGCTGATATCATGGATCCTGTTGACTGATATCATGGATCCTGTTAACTGATATCACATCCTGTTGGCTGATATCATGGGTCCTGTTGACTGATATCATGGATCCTGTTAACTGATATCACATACTGTTGGCTGATATCATGGATCCTGTTAACTGATATCACATCCTGTTAGCTGATATCATGGATCCTGTTGACTGATATCATGGATCCTGTTGACTGATATCACATCCTGTTGACTGATATCTTGTATCCTATTATCTAGAATGCTGTTATTGGGGGACCAAATTTTTTAACCATCTTATAGTTTTTCAGCCTTACAAAGGGATTGAAATGATATACATTTATTAACTTTGGGGACACGACAGCATCCACCCTTTACCAGAATCATTTCTGTATCCAGGTGCCTTACAGTGAGGCTAGACTGTACAGTTAACATGGTTAAGTGTTTTAATAATTCAATCACTCCAAGGATATTGCTTTTGTATCATTGGCTATGTCAACTTTCTGTTCTAATATATCTGATAATTCCAATAGTTCTTCTGAATGACTATTTTCTGTGGACAGGTAAAGTATGGGTCAGGTGCAGAGGACACATTTATTTACTACCTTGGATAGTTTGACAGACAGGGCAGGTACATGTACATGTAGCATGGGCTATATTTGGAGAAATGCTCTGCTCATGTTTCGCATGAGTTTTCATCAGTAGGGTATTTACTGTACACAGTTAAACTATGGCTGAGGTGCAGAGGACACATTCCTGCCTTGGATAGTTTGACAGATAGAGCCTGTAACATAGTCTATATTTGGTTCACAGTTGGTTGGAGAGGGACAACAGGTCCATTGACAGGTAAAGGTTCAGTGATCTTCACGATCTATTTTAAGAGAGTGGGCTGCATACCCAGACCACCACCACCACTGACTCCACTGATCCTGTCCCAGGTAGAATTCCTGAGGGATAGATTTGCTTCACTGCCCCTAATACCATACATGTTCCTGGCCCTTACTGTCCCCAGATGTATTTTAGAGATGGCTGGATTCCCCTTATTTGCATGAATGAGGCTCTCGAGGGACTCTAGGTTGTTAGCATATTGTAAATTATGCATACCTCAGATAACTGTTTCTATTCCCCGGACTTGGATTTTATTTTAAATTACACCATATAACATAATAGTTTGAATTGTTTTTTATGTTGAATACTAAAACCGTGTAATATGTTGCATTAGGACCTTTGTGTGGCCATTTAAAACAAAAAATTACAACTGAAACTTCGTACATTTAAAAGCTAGCTTATCATTGTTGATTTGGGCTATTTGAGGTCAATCGTTTTTTAATTGGAAATGATTGTTGAATAATAAAACTGGGTAAAACAATGCATTGAGTCATTTGTGTCACCTCTATTATTAGGTCTAAAATTACTACTGAAACTTCGGACGTTTTAAAGTTATCTCGGTAGAGATAATGTGTGCTGTTGCATATGATATTCGCTAATTATTCACACCCATGGGGTAGCTGGATGTGTAAAAATGCATAGGACCCAAATGTTGTGATCAGTATTTATGAAAGATTGTTAAAAGCGACATTGAGTCAAACTCACTCACTCGTACACTCAATCGCACACTCACTCACTCACATCCACTCACTCATCCGCTCACTCACTCTCATTTACTCACTCACTCATTCACTCACTCACTCATTCACTCACTCGCTTTCTTTTATAATAATTCATTCACTTTTAGACCAAGTACTATTACATCAAATAAATAAAATAAATAATATTTTATCATGTTCATAGATCATTTGAAGAGTTTGAACTGAATATCTAGACAGAATATATCTTGAAATCGGCTTTCTCAGATCTATTTGTTTGAAGAGCTGAAGTGAGAGATCTTTATGTATATTGTGTATATTTTGGTAGAATTCAATCATATCATATATAGTCTGTCAGAATGTGCGGTCTTGGCTTTGGTGTGCCTGTTAACACCATCATTTTTGGTGTATTGCAAACCCGGATGGACCCTACATTATGACAGTGGGATTTGGGGGTGTGTGGATGTGAATTTCTGGTCTATTTTCTGATGTTTTATTTTCATCAGTGGATCACCTTGGCTCATACTGCATGACTGATAATAAAATCAGAGTCATGTTACTTGACTACATGTACTTTTAGCAGGCCTGCAAGTGTCTCCTATAGTTTCCTATATTTTTGAGTCATTCCTATATTTTCCTATATTGAACTCAAAATCACTTACATTTCCTGTATTTTGACTTTTTCTCATGAAAACTTTTACCAATTCTCTGAAATGAGTCAAATTGGCATGAGGAAATACATTTCAGAGTATTTATTTTTTGCCGCGCTTCGCCTGGCAAATATGAAAACATTTAAATCTCTTTTTCTTGAACCAACAGCAGAACAGGTCTCCTCAATCACCACCACTAGGACCGCATTCACTGGAAAGAATTTGATTAAACACAAGAAACCTATCAAGTTTGGAACATACAGTGTATTAGTGACCTAGCTTTAGACTCCTTTATTTCCTCTATTTTCATATATTTTATTCATAAAATTCTATATTTTGGCAAATTTCCTCCTACATTTTCACTGTGAGCCATTTACAGGCCTGTTGTAGTCAGGTATGTACAAGAACTTCCTTTCACAGGTAACAAACTGTAATAGTGCCTGAAAACCGTTAATCTGAGCAATCCTGGGATGGAATATCTGGAGGATACATTCTCCAGGCTCTGACACTGTGCACCAGTTTGTCTTGTTTTAGTCTACATTTCCATGTACACCTCTGCTAAGACCAAATCTGAAGCATTTCCTTTGGGTGGCGCAACTCAATTGACAGGCTTGTTCATTTCAAACTGTCAGACTGCACTGTGTTGGCGACATGCACATGTATGCCCACTTTACCGCACACGCTCACTCCGCTGTCGATTTCAATTCGGTTCGGAGGTCTGGATTGAAGGGCAGTATGGTTTACCATACCATGTTTGTCTGGCACAGGAGGTAGATTAAAGTGTCAAATAAATTAGGCTCTCTGACGATCCATTGTGATCAGCGTCTGTAGAGCCTAATTTTCAAAATTCAATTTTTTTGTAGTTTTGGTTAGGTTTTGTTAGGGTTAGGGTTTTGCTAGGGTATGTTTGTTTGGGTCATCATCACCATGTCACCAGTAAGGTTAGGTGCGACGTTAAACTTCAACCAACCAACTAGTCCAAAGTGTCAAATCTGTTTGAGGATTCGATACTCAAAGTAGAAAACTAGCAATATAAATAACCCATGAAAACTATATATTGTGTGTAGAACTTTTATGGCCAACTATGGGTATACTACATGTAGTAGTGGCTGTGCCACTCCCATTTGCCAAGCCTGTTACAGTATAATCTTAGTGGTCGTAACCGCTTTCCACTGGCCAATCAAATTCTCCCATCATGCTGATCAGTGTCCAGGGTAATAGGAACTGTGAGCACTCTAGTGTTCTGGCACATGTAGGCACCGTCGTGATAGGACTGAAACAAGGTTGAAAATGACGTTAAAACCCTACTACTTACTCACTCACTCATGCTTTTTGAGGTAAACCCATATATGCTATATTACGGGATAGCTCAGAGCATTCAGCACTGCCAGCGCTGTGTTTGTCGCATTATCGGAGGACACCTATCCAGAACAAAGTATACGGAGGCAAATAATTGACTACAAGAATACTCAATAATGGCAGAATCTGTTACTTCTGCCACTACGAGTGTCAATTAACAATTTTACCGGTTCCGATTCAGGAATTATTTCCAGTCTTGAACTCTTCATGCTACATGTGCCATGTACATGTATGTACCCCACATTGAAGAGCCTCTCTTATTTCTGGATCCAGAGATCCCCACTGAAAGTAGTTCCGTCTGATCTCGGTTCATGGTGGTTGTGTTTATGTGAGGCCAGACTAAGGACCTGTCCACTCAAAACCCATACTTACATTTACAGATTCCTGAGAGCTTACAAATAAACACTGTCAGTATTGTAGTGATGCTATAAGCTTTAAAAGTTATATTGGCTTGCTCTGCCTCAGTCTTGTGCAGCCTCTCTGTCCATGACAAGTCATTTTACTTACATGTAAGTTCTGCATCATTCTATTCTATACATGTAGAATACATGTACATGTACGATTCTACATGTATTCTATTCTGCATGTCGTTTATAACCACACCCCTTTTCATTCATACATGTGTAGAGGTCTGGATTTTGAATATTTTCTCGATCAAATTCAACTTAAGGGATTCAAGTTTTTAACAGTAACTTTATTAAAATTGAACACTTATATTTCTGTTTTACTGGTGGCAAAACATGAACCCGTGTCTCTATGAACCTTTGTTTATAAACCCAGGGATGTCTTTAAAGTGGCAACTGAGTCACACCGATAATAAACATTGATAATTTTCTTGAAGCTTTTTCTATGCATTTACTAATTATTGGGAATTTCTGAAAAATGAATTAAAAATAGGGGGTCTCCCAGGGCTTTAGATTAAGCTAACTTGGGCACGCCCTCTATTCGTCACGGGAAATTTTTTTATACAGGGAAATGCGCCCAAATTAGTGAAAATATTCAAAGTCCTCGATTTCTGGCAAATAGGTAGGTTTAATTGATGAAGAATATCCATAAACGTTAATTCTCAATGCCAGAAAAATCTTTGAAAAAAATAAAATTGTGTTGTTTTTTTTTTTGCTTTCTAACATGTCTAAGGCCATTGTCACTTGATTGTCCTTTTGTCCCCCGCTACTTAGTAGGGGGGGACTTAGAAACACCGGTGTCCGTAATTCCGTGATTCCGTATCTCTATTTGAAATGTATTAGGACCTCTGGCTGAGGTGGCAGGGCTCGAAATTATTCGAATATTTACATATTCTGGTTGTCCCAAAAAAATAAACCACTCGCCCCAAATTCATTTTATCATTTTATCCTTAATTTTACATTTCATATACTATGGTAATCCCTCTAATAATTGTGAAATCCTGGTGATCAAAGTTATTAAAAACTGATTGAAATTTGTCCCTAAAATTGAGAGGGATTGAATTATTATAGAGTGATTGAATTCTACTTATTTTTATTGGAAGCCATTTTCTGTCTAAATCCAATTTTAATAGAAAATGTGAAAGTTAGAGCACTTGTCACTGAAGGAGAAAAAAAATTAAAACTGATCATGCCTTGTTTTTATTTTGTTTGAGGAATAATAATGAAAAAAATACATGGAATGGTTTCATTTCATTTCTCAATTTATAAAACAATGTCCAAACATTGGCTCCTAACTGGTTTGTCACATATAAGGGGAGGTAATAATTTTGGAATGTCTCATTTTTCAAGTTAGCTCCCCTTATGTAACTCTTTTCAAGATGGTGGAAGAGAAACAACAACAACAACAAAGAAAATGATCCTTTTCACATCCTACCTTGAAGTAAATAGCTGGCAGTCCTTGGTAAAAATAATCAAACATGGATTCCATGGTTCAATTATGTATAGTAATCCTAAGATTAAGCTAGAGGATGTGATTTTTGTAATTATAAGGTACTTGCCCCTGGGCAACAGCATCACTGAGGTTTGTTGTCCCAAGCAAATTTCACTTGCCCGGGGCAAGTAAAAGGGTGTTAATTCTGTTAGACGGGGGTATCCCAGCAGCCTTTGCGGCGCTCCCTGACAACTACCGCGTGGGCTAAAGCAAGGCATAGCGACGTATTCACTTAGCCCAGGCAGACCGCGCTTCTCGCCGTTAAATCGTATTTCCTCAACGTTTGCGGCTGGTAATATATCATTTGGAATCGATAATATATTTTTAATAAAGTAACATTTAGCAGCTGAAAGGATCAATTGTGTGGTAAAGACTCCAGGAAAGGGTAATAAACGGCTCTAAATAACCCACAACAGTGATCTACAGGGCGCTAACCCAGCCGTTAAAATCCTGGGGTTAAAACAGCGGCAACACCGTCATTGTCCGCATATAGCACGGATAATCTGTTTTAATTTCCCCCCATAAAGCTGTTAATTATCGATATTCAGTGATTGACTTATTAAATGATTAACCTCAGCATGGAGGAGTATGTATCCGTGGCTTATAACCGTATGGTAAATTTTCTGTATAAACAATCAATCAATCAATTTTATTTGATCTTTGGTCTGACGTGTGTTTCTTTGTCATGTTGACACTGTGATGAGTAATTTACCATTTCCTGATCATTAAGTCAATCATTAAATCTGGATAATTAACAGCTTTATAAAAGCAGAAGAACACAGACTATCCATAATGGTGAAGGAATTTTGCTACAAGTATATATCTGCGTTATTTACCATTTCATGATCAATAAGTCAATCATTTAATAAGTCAATCACTGAATATGGATAATTAACAGCTTTATGGGGGGAAATTAAAACAGATTATCCGTGCTATATGCCGACAATGACGGTGTTGCCGCTGTGTTAACCCCAGGATTTTAACGGCTGGGTTAGCGCCCTGTAGATCACTGTTGTGGGTTATTTAGAGCTGTTTATTACCCTTTCCTGGAGTCTTTACCACACAATTGATCCTTTCAGCTGCTAAATGTTATTTTATTAATAATATATTATCGATTCCAAATGATTACCAGCCGCAAACGTCGAGGAAATACGATTTAACGGCGAGAAGCGCGGTCTGCCTGGGCTAAGTGAATACGTCGCTATGCCTTGCTTTAGCCCACGCGGTAGTTGTCAGGGAGCGCCGCAAAGGCTGCTGGGATACCCCCGTCGATTCTGTTAGACGGGGGTATCCCAGCAGCCTTTGCGGCGCTCCCTGACAACTACCGCGTGGGCTAAAGCAAGGCATAGCGACGTATTCACTTAGCCCAGGCAGACCGCGCTTCTCGCCATTGAATCGTATTTCCTCGACGTTTGCGGCTGGTAATCATTTGGAATCGATAATATATTTTTAATAAAGTAACATTTAGCAGCTGGAAGGATCAATTGTGTGGTAAAGACTCCAGGAAAGGGTAATAAACAGCTCTAAATAACCCACAACAGTGATCTACAGGGCGCTAACCCAGCCGTTAAAATCCTGGGGTTAACACAGCGGCAACACCGTCATTGTCGGCATATAGCACGGATAATCTGTTTTAATTTCCCCCCATAAAGCTGTTAATTATCCATATTCAGTGATTGACTTATTAAATGATTAACCTCAGCATGGAGGAGTATATGTATCCGTGGCTTATAACCGTATGGTAAATTTTCTGTATAAACAGTCAATCAATCAATTTTATTTGATCTTTGGTCTGACGTGTGTTTCTTTGTCATGTTGACACTGTGATGAGTAATTTAATACCATAATTTCCTGATCATTAAGTCAATCATTAAATCTGGATAATTAACAGCTTTATAAAAGCAGAAGAACACAGACTATCCATAACGGTGAAGGAATTTTGCTACAAGTACATGTATATATCTGCGTTATTTACCATTTCATGATCAATAATATTGTGAGCCCCATGCCTGTCTCCACAAACATGGCCAATTTTGGTGGCACCAGTTCAGTAAAAACAAAGTGAAGTCCATATGGTATACATGTACGTACTATTTAGGGTGAAGTTACCATGAACACTATTTGAAGTTTTAACAAGAGTATAAAATGCTTCATATAATGTACATATATTTATTGGTGATTTTATTGACAAAAATACTGTAATTTATTTATGAATGTATAATTTATTTATGTTTCTACAATGACCTTCTGTTACACCTTGAACACTACTACACCACTGTTGTCATTTTAAATTTATGGGTATTATTCTCAACTATAAACTTTCCATTGTTTGATTTCTACGATGGGAAAGTACTGAATTATCCAGGTTAAACAGAGGTTAAACATATTATCTTAAGCTTTAGGGCTGGCTTTAAGAAAGAAGTAATGTGTTAAAACTTAGAACTACATCTGTATACATGTACAGAAAAGTTTAATTTATTAGGCAGATTTATTAGATACATTGTACATGTAGGCTGATTGGATTTTCATATCGTTGAGATTTAATTCTTGGGGAGCGTGTTTGACAGGGCTGCTTGGGAAGGTAATTACCATACTATGGATTGTCTCCCTTTATTCACATCACGCTCTGAAAAGGTCAGTTCTTCTGCAAAACCACACTGGCCTGAATGACAATACATATGTGAGGATCATCTGCTTTACTTTGATTAAATTTATTAATTTATTAAAAAAATTGGCATCCAAGCCCAGAGCTGAATTCAGATTTGAGAGCCGTTATCACTTATCTCTCCTTGCTTTAATATGACATCACATCATACTACATGTAGCGGTCTGAAGACTGAATGCTCAACAGTACTGATGTCCGTCCAAGCAGTCTGTCATCTGATGTCACAAACCACTGACATCAAGCAAGAGCAGTATAGTGATATGGATTTCATTTCGAAAATCAGCCCACCTTTAAATGCCAACTTTGGACATGTTGGAGCACCTTTCTAATGCTATCTGGAGACAAAATACTTCAAATAAAACCAAATAAGCCTACATGTAGATCTACCGGCTGATATTTCCATCTTCCAACTGACCCATAAAGAATATAAATATATTTAGAAAAAATGAAACACAAAACTTGCATGTCAGCTGTTTTACTAAATACGTTCATCTTTTCTTTTTTTTTTGAGCTGGTATGACCAGTCTTCCCTTAAATACACACACCATCATGGATATGAGTGGTTTTGTGCTGTAGGGGACTTTTATGTTGATCCTGTTTATATATTATAATAAGATCTGGGACGGAGACTCCCTAAAATAGCTAGGTAACATTCCGCAATCTATTGACTATCTGGTACAAGTCTATATAGCTGACTGTGATTTGTGTTTTAAGTGTGCAACGTGCATTGGGGCATGAATCCATGAATGGAAAGTTGTTTTTGACATATCTACATGTAGCTTTTAATAGAGTAAATTCTTGAGCAGGTTTTGACCAACTTCAGTGACCTACTGATCTGGCACATGTACATGTATGATAGTTTGCTCAGACTGCGAGACCTCATACAGGTGAGTGATTATACCAGGTAATAATTTCTTTATTTCTGCATCGATAGTTTAATAATCCTGTAGTCCATGTATTTTCCAAATGTACCTGTAGCTAAATTAACTGTTGGTCGGGGGCTTGGGGGGGGAGCTCGTTTTACTTCCACCTTTGCCTTGATTAGTACTTTTTCCTGCTACTAAATCCTGGGTACATGTATAGTTAACCATGTTAACTGGTTCAGATTACATATTTTCATGAACCGGCAGTCTGCATGAATAGGGTGAATGTTGTGTTCTGTTGATGTTTTAAGGATGTCTGCTGCTGGTAAATCAAAGTACTGGTAATTAACTTTTTGAATAATGTGTGTTCTTGCATTCATAATTGTGTAATATGAGGGAAAACAAAGAAAAAACATATAGGTTGGTGTGCATTTTTCAGCTGTAGGAAACTTTAAGTGGAATGACCCATGCTCCATTTGATAACCCAGAAAACATAGGGAATAGCCCTAGTTTTGAAGCATGTTTTGAAGCATATTCATGAAAAAAATCATATCGGTAAGCATGGCTGCACAAATTAAAATTTGCGTAACCTAAATATGGGTTATGCCATGTTTCCTTGGGCAACCGTTTCACCCTGGCATATCCCATTCCAATGTTGGATATATGTATAGCTCATCTCCAGGTGAACAGAAAATGGGTTACCAGAAAAGTGTTTTGCGCAACCTTTGCATAACCTAAGAAAAAGGTTACGCAATTTGTGCAGCCCTGGCAGTATGTAACTTTTTCTAATATTCTAATTGTTTGCAGAGAATCGCAATGTCTATCTAAATTGATCAACTTAGATGGATGTTGCTGTGCAAAATTCTCGGCTACATGTAGAAGGCTATTAAAGGAAATCCCTATCTCTTAATCTAGGAAAGGTAGATAACCTAATAGGAAAAACACACAATGGCCGCCAAAGCCAAAGTCCAACGCACACAGAGAACACTTTGTGGTACATGATGTTGTATTAGAACAAAAACATTGTTTCATGTTTTGGCCTGTTTTTGTTCCTGCCTCCTGCATACAGCGAACATTTCATTTCGAAACAAACTGCCAGCTCCACAAAGTAGATGTAGCCTTGGGTTCAATCCTTTGTCACATGAGCTCGGCTCGACAGTCGATTAGTTAATAGTTGGGGAAATATCATGGGAAATGTTCGCAGTCACTGCACAAAAACGACAAAAACTTGTTCAATGGCAATCTCATGAACATTTGTTCTGAGCATATGTTTTCTGTTTTTGAACTCCACACACAGCAGTCAAAAACAGCTCAGAACACTATTTTATAGATAATACAACAAAATGTTCACTGGGTGTGTTGGGCTTTAGTCACATTTATTCAATGTATATGTATTCATATACATGTATATATGTTAGGAGGGGGGGGGGGGGGATGGGCAGGAATGGCAGTGTATATCATGTAGACCTGATGGACATTTGGGGCATGTACACTTATAGTAATCTCTTTGGTGAATTTGTAATTACAATATCCAGTCAACATGGTCAATGTTACATATCTGTTATCCTGTGTGTAATGTCAGCATGAATGTTTGTATGTAGCATGCTGAACATGGATTGTTTATATAAAGTATTAATCCAGAAGCGTGAATGTGTTCAACTTAACATAGGCCTGTTCATCTTCAGAGAGAACACGAAGACTTACATATGGTGACATATAGGCTACATTCAGTCTATTGTTCTAGTTTTAATTAACCAACGCATTACGTGATAATCATGCGGCTGAATCAGTTGTAATAAACCTGTGACGTTAGTACCTCCCATCCGCCGACCCGACAATCTAACCTGCTGAGACAGACAATAAATCAGTGGTTCATTAAGACTTTTTTTCCCTCCATACAATCTGGTGATTATTTTACTCAAAGAGGCTGACCTGTTTGTACTGAGATCTTGCTGATAAGCTCCAATTTATGCAGGCATTTTTTTTCTCACCTGTATTAATATACTTTTTGTAGCTTTATATTGAGTATGTCAGTGCTGCATTGACTCTGTACATGTACATGTATCAATGTGAGCTTTAAAAATGAACTGCAAAGTTTTTAGATTCTTCTTTTTATATAGGTTCAATAATGATACAAGTATCCAGGGCATGAATTTACCATAAAACTTTACCAGACCATCGGGCTGGTATATTTCATTATACAAAGGTGAAATTCTTTAATTATAACCAGCCAGTCGGGCTGGTTAGCTAGCTTTAGAACTATATTCAATCAGACAAGTTCTAAATCCACATGTATCTACTTCACGTTGTTTATTTAATTGTGAAGCACTTTTTCTGCTAGAAGCTTCTAAAAAGTTGATAGCCCAAGCCCAGCTGAAGTCTGATTTGCAAACCCGTCATGGCTTATCTTTCCTTGATTGTGACTTCACGTGAGACCAGCCTCCCGGAGAGGGAATGCAAGTATTGACGTTCGGCCAGGTAACTTCACAAATTCGAATAAAACAAGGGCAGATCTATACATATAAGCGAGGCAGATTTTAACTGAAATCGGTCGGGTTACATGTACCTAAATTGGTGAACGTGAAACCGAGGCGACTATTTCCCGGAAGCAGCTCTTTTCGTACCTCTAACCTCAAAGAGCTGTAGTTATATGCTGACAGTTCCAACATTAACTCTTTCCCCCATATAAGCGGGTTTTGACGCATGTTCGCCTAACCCATGAAGACGCATTTTGACGGATGTTCGCCAAACCCATGAAGACGCATTTTGACGTGTCACTGAGTTCCCATGTTATGGATTACTTTGCATTTTTTTCGCGTTTACTTTGAGTGAAACATTATTAAAACTATACATTTTCAGAAAGCCAAAATTTAAATAAATCTGACTAGTATACGGTTGGTTTGTTTTGTAATACGGGTAAAATGAAATCAGGAGAGGAAGAAAAATAATTGACGGAAAATGCGCGATTCAACGCCAAATGAGTTTGGTATGATCTAAGATAAACGTTCGAGAAATAGTAAAATCTGCTTCCATATTCCTGAAAATTTCACGTAACGCGAGCATAAACTACCAAAGTATCTAACCTTGATGACTAGCTCGTCAAATCTGCCCATCTGAGTTTATTATAAACATTTCCCGGGACCTGTTGATCTCCCGTTTTAAAATTTATCCGCCATTCTTTGGCCCCGCTGTGTTTCGTGGCGGTTTCGTGGACCCCTGGCCATGGCGACCACGCGCAAAAAACCGACTGCACCAATCACGCGGGGCCTCAGAAAAGGTCGCTCAAGGTCGCTCAACCATGGGCCAATGAGTGATGCTGTTTTACTTCACCTTGTTACCAGCCTTCGTTCTCCTTTAAGGAAGTATATGGGACTTTTTCAGTTATAGCTCGTTCTATACCTGCCATCTCATGATGTAACTGCGAAATCCCGAATGTACGGAAAATAAGCTTTACAATGGTATGCGATAATACAGGAATTGCAGCAGAACAACAACAACAGAACGCTGCAAAACGCAGCTAAAATGCGACAATTTCTTCGCTTTTTTCGTGATTTCCAACAGATGGAAAGCAAACACAAAACATTTTTTCGCAAGATTACTTATTTTTAGATTAAACGTTGCTGATATTGATATAAAACGTGAACAAATTACGTATATTGGGCCTGTGGGAGACCATTGGTAAATATTTTTCCACATGACATGGGACATAAAACGGGATATTTTACATCGCTGGAAACGTGTGAAAATTGAAATCAGTCCATGGGTTAAAGAGCTACGCCATTACAAATCTGTTATGGGTCAGAGAGAGAAAATTCCCCACAAGTCTATGGGGGAAAGAGTTAACTAAACCCATGAAGGTCATGAAAAGGAAAAATATGAAAACCTTTGCATTTTGGCATGAAGTAAGTATTGGTCCCCCCATTGCCCTAGGCTATTCATAGCAATATTGCTGAAGGGTTAGTCCTGCTGACATGTAATTTTCTCATCCTTTTCAATTACATGTACTCTCTTAACTGATTATTGAATTGCAAACTTCTCTATTATAGGTTCAGGTCAGTTGTGTTGACAAAACGATATAGAAAATCGCATGGAGATATTATGGTGCCACAAAGTCGGTAATTAACAATCACGAAATGCTCATCCTGGCGACTGTCATGTGACCCAAGATGACTGTCATGTGACCCAAGATCACTGTACATGTAGTTTTATGATCAGTGACCCCAAAATCAGGAGATCATTAAAAATTTTTATTTTTTTTTCGTGTTTCGTGTCAGAAGATACATCGAGTGGAGATGATCTCACAACATTTAGATAAAGGTGACCGGTCAAGGTCACTGTGACCCCCAAAGTCATGAGTTGTTGAAAATCTCGAATTTTTTGTGTCTGTAGATACATGTACATTAAGGAGATATGATGTTTCATGTGTACTGAAATTTAGGTCAAGGTCACTGTGACCCTAAAATCAGGAACTCGTTAATGTCAGTCTTTTGTGTGTGTACATGAGAGGCAGTAGGGCGATTCCACGACAGAGAGTGATAGTTGCTCAATTTTAAAACTGCTAGGATTGGGACATCTGTTGATTTTTTGTATCATCCAGTGCCTGAACTAAGACAAAACGAAGTTTTTGTCACTGACTGGTCCACATTCTAGAAAAAAATACCATTGAAACACCTAGCAAACTCGGACAGCCATAAAATGTGATTTTCTAGTAGGCCCCAAATTAAGATGTAAAATTTGAAGTATTCATCTCAGTTTGGTTATATCTGACGTTAGTAACTAATAACCATGTATTCTAACATGCAAACTTGCCAAAGTTGTGAAAATGGCAAGACTGGCATTTTCACTCAATATTCAATCCGATTATCGCAATGTAACTTACGTGACAAATTTTCATGGGTCGTTTTGTCAAGAGATAATTTTGGCAATAGATATAAAAAAACTCTTCCATCAATGAAACTACCTCATGTCCACTAGGAACATCCACCTCTTAACTTGGTAAAAAACAAATAGTTGAATAGAAATTTAGACGAGTGAAGTTGTGTAACTTACGTGACATGTCACGTAATTGTCACGTAAGTTACATATAACAAAACCATGTAAACTAGGAAGAATTTTTTGTCGAAGGCAAATCCAACTATTAAGTATTTCTAACATTGTTACCACTAAAAGTATACTATTAAGATATTATAAACTGTCCTTGCAGACTAAGTACAGGGTCCAGTCCCATAAATAATTCCAACGTTTTCACTGAAAATATGATAATGAGTTTGGTAATTAATTAGACAAGCAGCCAGAGGATGCTAGGTCCCCCGCCAAAATGGCAGCAATATTTATAAGCGCTGTCGGTTTCAGAGGATATTCATGAGGATGGCAACAGCTACTTCACAGGCGTAAGAAGCAGAGGGGTCTTTCCACCTTCCCAGGTTTTGAGATCAACTCCGAATGGCTGACTGAATGTTAATTGCTACTGTAATATATTTTCTTTACCATGTAGCATGAAAATTATGTAACCGAAATGCAACCCCAAGAGACAATTCATGGCATATTATCTGCAACCTAAATTTGACAAGAATATGAAGGCATCCTCAACCTATTGCCCAGAAACTAAATTTAGACTTTGCCACAAGGAGTCGCCACCTGTAGGTGCAAGCAGGCAAAACACAACCCAAATGACATCTCATGTCATGGTATCGGCATATGAACTTTGAGACTCTGAAGAGGGGTCCTCAAGTTATTGCCGGTACTAGATGCCCACCGGTGTTCATGTTATTTGGAGCGGGTCACATATGAATACAAAATTTGAGAATAATCTGATGAGCAGTTGCCAAATTATTGCCCGGAAACAAATTTTTCCACCAGGCGACGCTACCTGTAGGCAGAAGCGGGAAAAATACAATCCCAAGGAACATGGTATCGTGGGGACATCTGCATACCAAATTTGAGAAGAATCCGATGAGGCTCCTCAAGTTATTGCCCAGAAACCAAATTTAGATTTTGACACCAGGTGACGCCACCTCTAGGCGCAAGTCAGTGAAATGCATTATCAAGCGACATCTTATGTCACGGTACATTCATACAAAATTTGAGAAGAATCCGATGGTCAGTTCTCAAGTTATTACCCGGAAACAAATTTGTGATGTTGCCACCAGGTGGCGCCACCTGTGAGTGCAAGTGAGCGAAAGGCAATCCCAAGCAACAGCTCCTGGCATGGTAAATGCATGCCAAATTTGAGAAGAATCCGATGAGCCGCAACGTTTCTCATGTTACCCAGAAAGGTACATATGTAGGATATTTCAAAGAAATTTGACCAAGTGTTTCTAAGTTATCACTTGCAGCATGGAATAATGGAATGAACTCTAGTGGCGCCACCTCCGGGTGGATTTTGCTGAAACGCATCACCAACCGTGTTTTGTCGCAGGGAATGCATTTACCAAATTTCGAAGAAATCCGACAAATTGTTCGAAAGTTATCGCTTCCGAAGGATTTGAACAAACATGAACGGACATGCATTAAAGATTGGAACAAGACCCAGTGGCGCCACCTTCAGGCGGATCTTGCTGAAACGTAATACCAGCGACGTCTTGTCGCAAAGAATGCAGATGCCAAATTTCGGAGGAATCCGACAAATGTTATCGCTTACGCAGTATTTGCACGGACATGCACTAAATATTGGAACAAGACCCAGTGGCGCCATCTACAGGCGGATCTTGCTGAAATGTAATATCAACAGACGTCTTGTCGCAAAGAATGCAGATGCCAAATTTCAGAGGAATCCGACAAAGCATTTAGGAGTTATCGCTTACGAAGTATTTGCACGGACATGCACGGACATGCACGGACATGCACTAAAGATTGGAAGAAGACCCAGTGGCGCCACCTACAGGCGGATCTTGCTGAAACGTAATATCAACAGACGTTTTGTCGCAAAGAATGCAGATGCCAAATTTCGGAGGAATCCGACAAAGCATTTAGGAGTTATCGCTTACGAAGTATTTGCACGGACATGCACTATAGATTGGAACAAGACCCAGTGGCGCCACCTACAGGCGGATCTTGCTGAAACGTAATACCAAGAGACGTCTTGTCGCAAAGAATGCAGATGCCAAATTTCGGAGGAATCCGACAAAGCATTTAGAAGTTATTGCTTACGAAGTATTTGCACGGACATGTCCGTGCACGGACACATAGAAGCAAGACCCCAGTGGCGCCACCTACAGGCGGATCTTGCTGAAACGTAATACCAAGAGACGTCTTGTCGCAAAGAATGCAGATGCCAAATTTCGGAGGAATCCGACAAAGCATTTAGAAGTTACTGCTTACGAAGTATTTGCACGGACATGTCCGTGCATGCACGGACACATAGAAGCAAGACCCCAGTGGCGCCACCTACAGGCGGATCTTGCTGAAACGTAATACCAAGAGACGTCTTGTCGCAAAGAATGCAGATGCCAAATTTCGGAGGAATCCGACAAAGCATTTAGAAGTTATTGCTTACGAAGTATTTGCACGGACATGTCCGTGCATGCACGGACACATAGAAGCAAGAACCATTTTAAAGTCCCCGGCCGCGTTGCGGCGGGGGACAAAAATAATGAACAGTTAAGTACCGGGTATCTCAGAAATTGTTATTCCTGTTTAAGGTCATTGTATTACTCAATTTCTAAACATTTCTGCAAGTATTTCCTGAATAAATAGTCCAGAAACCCAGCCCATGTAACTTACGTGATGCACATTTGTAACTTACGTGACACTGGTTAACAATCTTTATAACCCTTGTGGTAAAATATGGCAAAGTGACTGATGGCAACTATACTCATACCTACTAATTCATTGTTCAAGCTATCGCTATAGGTGAGAACTTTTAAGATTCTTCCAACCAAATCAGAATTTTTAACATACGTCAAATGACCCAAACTGCCCTAATTCTCTGAGTAACTTACGTGACACTTTTTGTCCCCCGCCGCAACACGGCCGGGGACTTTAAAATGGTTCTTGCTTCTATGTGTCCGTGCATGCACGGACATGTCCGTGCAAATACTTCGTAAGCAATAACTTCTAAATGCTTTGTCGGATTCCTCCGAAATTTGGCATCTGCATTCTTTGCGACAAGACGTCTCTTGGTATTACGCTTCAGCAAGATCCGCCTGTAGGTGGCGCCACTGGGGTCTTGCTTCTATGTGTCCGTGCATGCACGGACATGTCCGTGCAAATACTTCGTAAGCAATAACTTCTAAATGCTTTGTCGGATTCCTCCGCAATTTGGCATCTGCATTCTTTGCGACAAGACGTCTCTTGGTATTACGTTTCAGCAAGATCCGCCTGTAGGTGGCGCCACTGGGGTCTTGCTTCTACGGACATGTCCGTGCAAATACTTCGTAAGCAATAACTTCTAAATGCTTTGTCGGATTCCTCCGAAATTTGGCATCTGCATTCTTTGCGACAAGATATCTCTTGGTATACGTTTCAGCAAGATCCGCCTGTAGGTGGCGCCACTGGGTCTTGTTCCAATCTTTAGTGCATGTCAGTGCATGTCCGTGCAAATACTTCGTAAGCGATAACTCCTAAATGCTTTGTCGGATTCCTCCGAAGTTTGGCATCTGCATTCTTTGCGACAAGACGTCTGTTGGCATTACGTTTCAGCAAGATCCGCCTGTAGGTGGCGCCACTGGGTCTTGTTCCAATCTTTAGTGGATGTTCGTGCAAATGCTTCATAAGCGATAACTCCTAACTGCTTTGTCGGATTCCTCCGAAATTTGGCATCTGCATTCTTTGCGACAAGACGTCTGTTGGTATTACGTTTCAGCAAGATCCGCCTGTAGGTGGCGCCACTGGGTCTTGTTCCAATATTTAGTGCATGTCCGTGCAAATACTGCATAAGCGATAACTCCTAAATGCTTTGTCGGATTCCTCCGAAATTTGGCATCTGCATTCTTTGCGACAAGACGTCGCTGGTATTACGTTTCAGCAAGATCCGCCTGTAGGTGGCGCCACTGGGTCTTGTTCCAATCTTTAATGCATGTCCGTTCATGTTTGTTCAAATCCTTCGCGAGCGATAACTTTCGAACAATTTGTCGGATTTCTTCGAAATTTGGTAAATGCATTCCCTGCGACAAAACACCGTTGGTGATGCGTTTCAGCAAAATCCACCCGGAGGTGGCGCCACTAGAGTTCATTCCATTATTCCATGCTGCAAGTGATAACTTAGAAACACTTGGTCGAATTTCTTTGAAATATCCTACATATGTACCTTTCTGGGTAACATGAGAAACGTTGCGGCTCATCGGATTCTTCTCAAATTTGGCATGCATTTACCATGCCAGGAGCTGTTGCTTGGGATTGCCTTTCGCTCACTTGCACTCACAGGTGGCGCCACCTGGTGGCAACATCACAAATTCGTTTCCGGGTAATAACTTGAGAACTGACCATCGGATTCTTCTCAAATTTTGTATGAATGTACCGTGACATAAGATGTCGCTTGATAATGCATTTCACTGACTTGCGCCTAGAGGTGGCGTCACCTGGTGTCAAAATCTAAATTTGGTTTCTGGGCAATAACTTGAGGACCCTCATCGGATTCTTCTCAAATTTGGTATGCAGATGTCCCCACGATACCATGTTCCTTGGGATTGTATTTTTCCCGCTTCTGCCTACAGGTGGCGTCTCCTGGTGGAAAAATTTGTTTCCGGGCAATAATTTGGCAACTGCTCATCAGATTATTCTCAAATTTTGTATTCATATGTGACCCGCCCCAAATAACATGAACACCGGTGGGCATCTAGTACCGGCAATAACTTGAGGACCCTCTTCAGAGTCTCAAAGTTCATATGCCGATACCATGACATGAGATGTCATTTGGGATTGTGTTTTGCCTGCTTGCACCTACAGGTGGTGACTCCTTGTGGCAAAGTCTAAATTTGGTTTCTGGGCAATAGGTTGAGGATGCCTTCATATTCTTGTCAAATTTAGTTTGCAGATAATATGCCATGAGTTGTCTCTTGGGGTTGCATTTCGGTTACATAATTTTCATGCTACATGGTAAAGAAAATATATTACAGTAGCAATCAACATTCAGTCAGCCATTCGGAGTTGATCTCAAAACCTGGGAAGGTGGAAAGACCCCTCTGCTTCTTACGCCTGTGAAGTAGCTGTTGCCATCCTCATGAATATCTTCTGAAACCGACAGCGCTTATAAATATTGCTGCCATTTTGGCGGGGGACCTAGCATCCTCTGGCTGCTTGTTTAATTAAGCCCAGATGCTAATTAATTTGACTGAAATTGATCAAAAACCCATTCAAATTATAAGATATACTTTTATTTAAGTGTTTTGTTATTATTGGTGTAGTCATGGCTGTTGATTGTGTCAAATGTTACAAATACATCCCCATTGGGAATGAAAATGTAACTTACGTGACATGGAATCGCCCAGTAGTTGAATTGATAAATTCAAGCCCTGCTACATCTTGTACATGTAGGACCTTTGGTGGCCCAAGTAGTTGAAGGCACTTACATGTAGCTGGTGATCGCTGGCCTCGCATAACTGAACAAGTTTGCAAGTTACTTTTCGCAAAGTTAAGTTTTGAACGCCAAAAACATTATTGGCTACCTGTCACTGGAGACAGGTACTTTATTTCTCCACAGGTCTGTGTCTTTGAAGAACCACCTGTCAGGGACAGGTAGACAGGTGTAAATTTCAACCCCTGAGTGTGACATTAAACCAAATTCTCTTCCCTTTACCTGTACATGTATCACATCAGTTCAGCATATAAAGGAATAGGCCATTGTCACTTGATTGGTTGTTTAGCATGACCAACCCTCATCTAGATTTTAAGGGCAAATAATCAAAATAGATGAGGGATTTACATTTTCATAAGTAAAATCTACTCATTTTCTTCATATTTGTATACAATTGGTTTGCAATTTAATAATTAATAATAAATAATAATACATGTAGCATCTACCAAGTGTATTTAAAAAATCAAGGTCATGTAAACAACCAATTAAGTGACAATGGTCTTACAGTTCAGCACAAATCAGCACACTATGTTCTGTACAGTTTCTGAAATACCAATTTTAAAAAGGGTGAATTATATTCTCAACTTAGCATATCCCCTATGGGTGTGATGGTATATTATTTTTTTGACCACCAGTCTACCATTTTACCATGGTCCAGGCTGGGTTTAATGATTTGACTGATTAGGCATGTACAGTGTACATACCGGTACATTAATAATGTGAACAGACTGGTTTTAGGGAAGGTCCGTCCCCCCCGTCGTGTGTACTTATGCATAACTAATCCCATGAATTGTCTAACAGTCAGATATCTGGATTTCTTTTCACACCTGTTGTACTTTAAATTCGTCAGATTTACCTGTGTTCCACTATTGCATTGACTTTACATGTGTAGGTGTTTGAAGCTAAGTTAATCGTATTGGATTTACCTGTGTGGGTGTTTGAAGCCAAGTTATAATCATTATTGGATTTACATGTACCTGTAATTTTGAAGTGATCTGATGAGAATGTTTTTCTCACCTCATGTTCTGTGTTGTGAGACATTGATCTCGAGGAAAACTTCCCATCCAGAGCAGCATGGTAAGTTATAGTGTACCCATTCTTGTTGCATTATAACTCAGCATTGGCCATCCGGGAGTAATAGACTGTATACCGGTATCTGCTCCCAAACTCATGTGCCCAATCCTGACAAACCAATTTGAATGGTGGATAAAATCTGGACCAAAACTACTTAAAATCACTCTAATTTACTTATTTTATTATTTATCAAAGAAATAATTGATTATTTACTGTGTACATATGTACAGCAGGTTGAAAGACTATTTTCCAACTTGCATCATGCTTCTGGGCGGAATCTTTGTGGGCTGCCATTTTGGCATGTTTAATCCCACTGCGCATCGGTTTTGCATAGAGAATGTTTTCTTCCATTTTTGCGGGTTTCCGGTTTCGTGGTAGTTGACCGGTGTCCCCCATAAAATGCCTGGATTAGTCCCTGGTCATGCCAGCATGTTTGTAAAAGCTACAAGAGCTGTTGACCACTGTTCTGGATTCTGTTTTGCGTGAGTGATACGAGAGTGATCACTCACTCCAATATCATGCACTCTCCATTGCATGGGCAGTTTTGAGAAGAGTGATGAAAAGCTCTCCTAGAGAAAAGCTCACAAGTGTGATGGAGAGTGAGAGTGGTCTCTCACAGTTGAGTTGAGAGAATGAAATTAATTTCAGTCTCTTCTTTTTGAAACCCCCCTTCAGCGCCCAATCGTATGGTAATTCCCTATGTTGGACATCACCGTTTGGGCCCTCTAATAAAGTGAGAATAGGAAAGGACCCCCTCTCAACAAATCCTGGTGAAGCCCATGGGTGTAAGAGTAGTTTAATCCTACTCGTGTGGTATCCAGGTGTGAAAAGGAATAGGAACGAAACATGCCAAACATTGTGATATGACTGAAATAGTGTTAAAAGCAACGTTATTATAAAATCATATCTCATTCACTTAATCATTGTTTGAACTTCAGATCCTAAAGCCCAACTCACACTACGAACATTTTGTTGTATTAGAACAAAAACACTCTTCAGAATATGTTTTGTCTTCAGTGTGAGGTGCCCAGGAACAGAAAACATCTGTTCGGAACAAGTGTTCGTGAGATCAAACTTGTTTGATATTGCGAACATGTTTTGCCCTGAAACAAGTTTTTGTCTTCAGTGTGTGGTGATCGCGAACATTTTGCCGAACATTCACCAACAGTTATCCAATCAACTGGCAGCTTTCGGTCATGCGACGAAGCCGCTCTCACATGACACAACAAAATGGCCTCGCTGCTTGATCGCGGCGACTGGCGGTCAAGAGAAAATGTTACCACGAAAAAAAAACATGAACAAACTGTTCTGCTCTAATACAACAAAATGTTCGTAGTGTAAGTTGGGCTTAAATCCCTTGCTGTCATGTCTCCAGAGCTGTGTGGTATATATTCTACATGTATGTGCGCCAGCTCCTAATACATGTATACACCTCAACCAATAAATTGACCATTCTATCGTGTCTATGCGAGGTGAATAATCAAAAGGCGAATAATAAAGAGTGGATTTTTTCTCATCTATTTGCGCTTGTACAATATTTCCATAAACTCCACTTTACATGTGCATGTATACTATATGTATATAGTGCATGATCTGTACTGATTAATTACAAATTTATGTGCATTAAAAATTATATTGTAACATTCCTACCACTACTCACCATTTACTTACAGTGTACAAAAGACTAATTACATGTACATGTAGGCAAATAGGCCTACATGTACATATAGACTAATAGGCATCAAGATTCAAGATTTTATTGTACGAAGCACCCATCAGGGTAGAGTACAAACATGAGAGCAATAAACAAACAACAAACAAAATTAGGATTAGATCTACATGAATGTGGTGGGTTCAATTTCTGTCAACTCTCAGGCTCTCGGAAAACCAAAAATGTATTGGTTTACATATTATAAGAGTTAACTCGTCATCTTCAAGAGACTGATAAATATAAATTTATGAAATGAGGGTATTTGTGTTCCATATGGTGTATTAGTAATACCCTTTCTGCATAATGTCTATTACATTTCAGCACAAAATGTATCTCCTCTTCCACAATATTACAACTATTACAGCTGGAGTTGGAGGTCTAGTATGCCTTCCAGTCTCAATTTTAAGCTTGTGATTACTGAGTCTAAGCTTGGTAAAGGACTTGCGATATGCTGAAGTTTTGCATAAAGCCAAATACGGTTCATCATGTGTCCATGACCAAAAGGAAAACTACATGTGCCATAGTCAAAACTACATGTGCCATAGTCAAAACTACATGTACTATAGTCAAAACTACATGTGCTATAGTCAAAACTACATGTGCCATAGTCAAGACTACATATGCCAGTCAAAACTACATGTGCTATAGTCAAAACTACATGTGCCATAGTCAAAACTACATGTGCCATTGTCAAAACTACATGTGCTATAGTCAAAACTACTTGTGCCATAGTCAAAACTACATGTGCCAGTGCCATAGTCAAAACTACATGTGCCATAGTCAAAACTACATGTACATGTGCCATAGTCAAAACTACATGTGCCATAGTCAAAACTACATGTGCCATAGCAGGGCCTGATCTAGACTTTTAGTTTGGGCACCCTTACCTGGCGCAGAGTGTGATAAGTTATAGTGAAATAGGCCGCGATGTGGGACTGTCGAAGCCCATGGAAGCTGTGGGAGTATTGAATGGTCTAAATACAGCCTGATAACTTAATATTTGGCAATAGTAATTGCATTAATATAGGTTTCAGCCTGTTCAGAGGGAATTTGCTAACAAAAATATATTTTTTTTTTTTTTTTTTTTTTCTCATTTGGGCGCCCAAATTCATGGCGCCCAAACCCGTTATAACGGGTTCAAAAACGGCCTGGATCAGGCCCTGCATAGTCAAAACTACATATGGCCTAGTCAAAGCTACATGTGTATATAATGAAAACTACATGTGCCATGGTCAAAACTGCATGTGCCATAGTCAAAACTACATGTGCTATAGTGAAAAGTACATGTGCCATAGTCAAAACTACATGTGCTATAGTGCAAACTACATCCACCATAGTCAAAACTACATGTGCCATAGTCAAAACTACATGTGCTATAGTCAAAAACTACATGTCATAGTCAAAAACTGCATGTGACATAATTTTACCAGAACATGTATATGGACTGTAGTCAACCATCACTACATTCTACAAACTGTGTGTACCAGAACACTTGACGTATGGACTAATCAACCATCACCACAGCCTACCAGAACATGTAGGCTCATATGGACTGTAATCAACCATTACCACAGTCTACCAGAACATGTATATGGACTGTAATCAACCATCACCACAGTCTACCAGAACATGTATATGGACTGTAATCAACCATCACCACAGTGTACCAGAACATGTATATGGACTGTAATCAACCATCACCACAGCCTACCAGAACATGTATATGGACTGTAATCAACCATCACCACAGTCTACCAGAACATATGGACTGTAATCAACCATCAGTACCAGTACATGTATATACATGCAAATCCAGGTCTACAAAGTCTCCATCATGCAGGGATGTATGTTTGTGAGAGACTAGGAGGGTATTGTTCATTCTCCAATAAACTCCTATCGTCATTTCACTTTTTTTGCAAATGCTAAGCGTCTGCGCAGCTTTTTGTGAACTTCCTGTATGTGCCGAATCTGAAGTTTTTAAAGTTGGAGTGATCGATCGAGTTTTGGACAACATTTGATATTTTGTGCAACTCTACGCAAAATCACTAAAAATCTCATGGACTATCGCCAGATAAGCTAAATAATGGCTCCAGATATTTATTTACCCTGTACTTTAATCAAGATATGACCCATTTTCAACCTGGCAAGAACGTGGTCATTGGTACAAGTGACCTTTTGTGACCTCGACTTGTGCGCATGCCCAGTTATCCTAGATTTGTAATGGAGATCTCGACTACATGTTTTGGGACTATGGGAGAGACTGAACTGTCCTATTTACAAAATATTTACATGTGTTGAACACAGTGAAAGACCAGGACGAGACGTTGATAGGTGGGTGTTTTTCTCAGTTTCTGCCTTAATAATACTTTGTTGCTACATGTACATGTACATGTATGCTCCATGGATTGTATGAGAATCTGTATGTACATGTACATGTATGTATAATTAAAGTTAGAATAGGAGGAGATTGAAATTAAATTATATTTGCTATCTAAAGATGAAACTAAAGAAGATAGGAAGGGAGCGTATAGCTGGGGGCGAGAGATAATTAATTGATCGTGACAGGTTGCCATGACGACAGGTAGTAGATTAGCAGTAAGTGTTAGATCTGAGTGGGATGAGGGGACAATTTATATTCATGTCTCCAGTCTATTAATTACCATGTATGTATGACAGACCTGTATCATCTTTTGAATGAGTGTCTTGTCTCCATATAGTTAATACATACATGTATGTATACATGCGTGTACATGTATCTCATTCTTATCCATGTCAGTTCAGGAAATTACGGAATTAGGAAATGTTGCCGAACTCGGATACGGTTTCTGAATTCGGGAACAAAACTTGCCAATTTGATTTTTAAAGCATGGGCGACATACATGTACATAGGACAAAACACACATTTTCTCACCTGTGGAAAAAACACCTCGTAGAATTTCCGCAATGAAATGCCATACAAAAGGTACTGTCACAGTGTTGGTACAATAAAACTATACCCGATAGTTGGTTTGTCGTGATATAGCTGAAATATTGTTGAAAGCGACATTAAATTCTATTCACTCACTCGCTAAGACGAATGCTCCTTCGCATTTTACTTGAAATAAGGGTGGATTTGGGCCTCAAAATTGTCAAGCCCCGTGGGGCTTCCGGAGATTGACTTGGGATGTTGTTGTGCACCCCGCAGATCATGGTAAGAATAGGCCTCAGCTCCTCAGACAGCTTGTCGTAAAAGGCGACTAACTGAGGCACCCGTGGGGTTCCCGGGTGTAAAAAAGGAATAGGACCCCACCCGTGTGGTTCCCGGGTTTGAAAAGGAATAGGACCCAACGTCGTGGTATGACTGAAATATAGTTGAAAGCGACATTAAATCATATTCACTCATTCACTCACTCAAAACTGTCAAATTCATAAGTTTCAGAACCACAAGGTTTCCGAATTCCGCAATTTCCCAAAGTGATGTACTTGACTAAGTTACTACAGCATGTGCGACTCGCTGAAATAATTATTCCTTTCTCTGTAATACATTTACATGATGTAATGGATTACCTGGTCTACAACGCTGTTATTTCGGGAACAAACATTAACCCCCTCAGATTTTCAGCGTAAAACATGTCAAATGGGCTGATATACAAATGTATATATGCATTTGATAACCCATAGCAGGTTCAGCCAGCTCTATACTGAGACACCTCATAGTGGCTCGTGGCTACTTTATTTTGAAAGTGCAGATCAAGATTATTTTACCACAATAATCTCTTTAATGTCATGATGTCCTATGTCAATGCTATGGTCAGCTGTCAAGATCAGCTGTCGGTACCAACCTAGTTACATGTATTTGTCAAATCCAAGGTCAGTTGTTAGTACCCTGATGAGCTGTGAATCTCCTTTGTCAGAGCTACATGCATCAACCTATTAAAGTTCCCTGCCAATTAGTACATTTATATGGTCGGCTTAGAGCTACGCGTTTCTGTTATTCACTGTTGATTGGATAGTTGGCTGTCAGGGTTTTTTTCCCAAATGTCAAAATCATGCATGTTCAGCTGTCAGTTATCTGGTAAACTGTGAAAATCGTGCATGTTCAACTGTCGGTTATCTGGTAAGCCGTCAAAATCATGCATGTTCAGTTGTCAGTTGTCTGGTAAGCTGTCATAACCATGCATGTTCAGCTGTCTAGTTATCTGGTAAGCTGTCAAAATCATGCATGTTCAGCTGTCAGTTATCTGGTACATGTAAGCTGTCAAAATCATGCATGTTCAGCTGTCAGTTATCTGGTAAGCTGCCAAAATCATGTATGTTCAGCTGTTAGTTATCTGGTAAGCTGTCAAAACCATGCATTGTCAGCAATTACATGTATATCAATTATATGGTCCCTTTCAAGGTCAGCTCTCCCGGCAGCTGTCATTTATAACCTACATGTTATCAAGGTCAGCTGTCATTCACATGGTCAGCTGTCAATTACACAGTTGTCATTTATTCTATAGTCAGTTGTCAAAACCTTAATTGTCATGTTTTTTGTGATATTATTGAACTTCCATCGTGCAATGATATGGGTAACTATAGTGCACAAGCAGGAGGCAGCTGGAGGGGGGGGGGGGGTGTCATTGAAAAGTTAAATCTTTGACAAACATCACTATGTACAGCTTCTTACATGTATCTAGTTTTCAGATCAATCTCTGGGACCATCAAGATCTTCAAAGTTTGATAGCTTTAATCTCGGGTGGTTGGGTGGGTACGGGTTCCTGTTGCTTCAATGCATTTTGCTGAGAAGCAACAGGAACTTGATAACATCATGTCTAGCACTGTAATATCACTTTTCTGTACTACACCATGTAAAGGTCCTGTCTGTGTCTTGTGTGCTGTCCTCTGTGTTTTATAGGCTGGATGGAGGGTGTCTGGTTCCATGCTGCTTCAAAGGTTTCTTCTGTAAAGTAGCAGGATGCAACTTGGCTGGGTGGTAATGGGTGGTTCGTTGTGATATAGCTGAAATATAGTTGAAAGAGAGGTTAAATTCTATTCACTCACTCACTCCATTAAGTGGGTTTGGACATTTTTAACTCTGCACTCATACAATGGGTCACATTATGGCAAAGCCTTTCTTTTTTGCCAAGTTAGTTGTGTGGATGTAAATTAACCCCTTCCTTTCTAGATGTCCACATGTGGATTAACCCTCTGTTCTCCATTTCCAGGTATCACAATGAGTAACTCGGAGATAGATCCGGCCTTTAAAGTTGTCCCCAAACGTCAGACATGTTTCCTAGTCTGGAGAATAGAGGTGAGGAGTATATAAATGTGAACTGCTCTGCATCTCGTGCATGTATGTGTACATGTATCCTGTATTCTGTTCTCTGGCAGGTTAAATTTGTTACACGCTTTATCTGAGTGACCCAATACAGAAATATATGAGGTCAGTAAAATTTACGTTGGCTCGATGATTCCTGGTCTGATATAAATTTTACGGACCCCATATATTTCTGCAATTGGGTCACTGACAAACTGTGTACTAATAGTATTATGGTTACAGTCATATGATATATTCTCTAATTGATACAATGCAACCCCAGGCTCTCGTTTTGGTAATCCTCCAAGTAGGTGAGCAGCATGAGTTTATACCATGTCTGTTGCCAAGAGGGGAAGAATAATTTCCTCTACATGACTGTACAAGGATAGTCACACATCTCCATCTAATCATATCGTAGTTAGTTATATCATCGCTATATGGCCGACATTACTCACTCGCATCTACGAGAGCTGTGGATCACTCCAACGGATTTTGTTTTACATGAATGATTGATGCAATAGTGATTGCTCATTCCAATATAACCTCATTGAGGAGAGTATAAATCAAAAGCTCCTACATGGGGAAAAAATTAGGAGAGTGATGGGGAGCAAGAGTACACTCTCCTCTTAGCTACATGTATCTACATGTAACTCACAGGCCTGGCAGGCGTTGAAACCAAGCTGCGACCAACGCAAGCCCATAGATGGCCTAAACTGGCCTTGATGCCAGCTGCTAATTTCCAAGTAATTTTATACCAGCCAGGCCTTAATCAGTGCCCTTAATTCCACCAAATAGACCTTGCACTCAAATTTTCCAAATTCATGGCCTGGCCTGATCTGGTTTCCGCTAGATTCCTGGTTTCCACTGGAAAGTTTTGAAATCTGAAACTACCGATTCATAATTTCTTTCATAGGCATTTGGAGCTACATACATTGCCAAAAAAGGACAGCTGATCTGCTGAAATCTATGGGGGGGGGGGGGGGGGGGGGGGGGGGAGGAGGGATGACTCCTTTTGTAACAGTGCCCAAATTAAAAAGCTGTATTTGCCCCTGCCTCGTCTGAAGAAAAGGGCTTTAAATATCCTGTCTACATATTGAAGCATTATGACTCACTCAAATTTTGAATTTGCTGATTTCAAACCTTGCTATAAACTTGTCATTTCAGAAAATGGTAGTAGTCCCTGTACCACGAGAACATTTCGGAACGTTTTACAAAGGAGATTCCTATATTGTCTTATCGGTATGTATTAGTTTATGGATTAATTCAATTTTACTTGAACACATATGATGTTTTTTTTATATTAATTTTATTTGTACATTTCATGTACATGTATACACTGAAGATTTTGTTTATATTTTTTCTATAATTTTCATATTTCCTGGAATATTAAATTATTTCTAAATTCAAGCCACATTAACTTGTGAGGACCACCTGTTGTACATGTACATATCATTTTATCAAGCCAATTTCTACGTTCCCACTTTGAACTTCCCTTGATACATGTATATCTGCCCCCTTCAATGTTCAAAGAACTTATAAATAGACATGAGACGTCACTGACTTCGAAACCATTTAAATTTCGAAATGTGTCGTATAAGAGCTTTAGCGATTGGCTGACTTATATACTTGGCCAACACAAGCACCATATTAGAAGGAATGACGCCTCTACTTGAGGATGATGTCACTCCACACACAATCGGCATGTAGGTTCTGATTGGTTCGCCTCTCATTCATAGGTGAAATTTACACCTCAGATTTTGAATACTGAAGGGGGTCAGATAAATCAAGGCAGGTTCGAAGTGGGAATGTAAAATTGGCTTGATAAAGTGAAGATGGGCATACATGTATATAGACTAACCTGTACCAGTTCAGCAAAATATTTCTGTATCATGTTTAGGATTACATCTACCATGTCTACACAGACATTTAGCTGGAATTTTTAAACATTCAATTCCACTTTTCTCTTTCTGTTCCCCTGCCCCCGACAAGAGGATGTTTTCCATGTTAACTGTCCAAAGTTTAGGCAGTCTCATTTCAAAACAGTCTCAAAGACACCTGGACTCAATCATGGGAACATTTGATCCATTCAGTAATTGCCGAGGTGGATGTTGAACGAAAGCAGTTCACCTCAGCTATTTTTAACATGGTGATGAATGCGAGTTCTTTTGATGCCCCAAAATATTTGCTAATATGGATTTCTTATTTGCGATCTATTTTTGTGATATATTTATGCAGCCTTTTAAAGATTGCCATGAGAACTGCTCACAGTACATGTATTTCTCACGTAGAATTAAAATGAGGAGAGCAGTCTATTGCTCACCTAACTGCCACTGATTGTTGGATGTACACATCTGCTCTGTCTATGGATATGATGGGGAGATCAGTTGCTTCACCCGTTTTGGGGTCTCACAAGAACAGAATAGCAGGATTTGGTAATTCCTCTAATAATTCAATCACAGGAAGTGAAAATTCCCACCATAAAATCTGGGGGTGATCAAATTTATTAGAAGAAAAGGTTGACATGGTTGACAAAATGATTCAAATCATGCGTAAGAACCATTATTTCTTAATTATTACATGTAGATGGTGATCAAATTTAAAAGAACCACCAATTGAATTTTGTCTCCAAAAATTAGAGGTGAGTGAATTATGATAGGTGAGTGAATTATGATAGGGAGATTGAATTATTAGAGGGATTATCGAAGTGGAGATTTCATGGGCACCTTGTGCTCTCACTAATATTGTCATATAAACCATTTTGCATTTGAGTATATTTGTTTATTTGTACAACAAAATGATTATCATGTTTATTTACTGTACACCACCAGATATCCGGAGATGGTGAACCCAGGAGTTGTGACATCAAGGTATAGACATGTCTACAGCTAGACCAGCATGCACCACTATATATAGACCTGCATGCTCCAGTGTAGACCAGCATGCATCTTAGAACAGTATACACCGCATGCACCAGTATAGACCAGCATGCTCCAGTATAGACCTGCATGATCTAGTATACTTGTAGAGCATTCGCCTGTATAGACCTGTATCAGTTAGACCAGCATGCACCAGTTTAGATCAGCATGCAACAGTATATATATACCTTCATGCACCAGTGCAGACCATCCTGGTCCTCCAGGTCCCAAATTGAACTGAGCCCCAGACAATGATCACTGAATGGCCGCTGCTACTGGGAGACCAAACATGGCAGATGCATGGGTTGAGATGATTGAAATGATCGCCTCCAAATTCTTAGAACCAGCACATTTTCTTGCTGTCCAATAGTGATAGCTTACAGATCTGCCAAGTTTGATCTCCCTGTAGTGGCAGCCACTCCGTAATCATCACCTGGGTCTACATCAGCATGTATCAGTGTAGACCAGCATGCATCAGTATAGCCAAGCATGCACAAGTATAGAACAGCCTGCACCAGGGTTGCCCAACAAGCACCAGTACAGATCAGAATACACCAGAATAAACCCGTCTACACCAGTGTAGACTAGCATACACCAGCATAGACTGATTGATCTACACCAGTATACATTGTAGACCAACATGCACCAGTATAGACCATTTACACGAGTGTAGACCAGCATGCACCAGCATAGACCAGCATGCACCAGTATGCTATAGACCAGCATGCGCCAGTATAGACCAGCATGCATTAGTTTAGCTCAGCATGCATTAGCTTAGCCCAGCATGCATGGTACATGTACTCCCACTTCATCAGTGCACCACTGAAATCCACCTGCAGCTGTCTATAGGGTCCAGACCACTATTACAATTTACATTTTACAATGTTAAAAACTGCTATTTAAACGTAATTGCATCTCCTCGATTCATTAATTAAGTCTAGACTCCAATATTTCGGCAGGAAGTACTTTAATTCAATTTTGAGTTATGCGCGCTCGTACAAATGACATCATAATTTTGGCTTTTTTCTCTGCTTTCAGAAAGCGGTGCACAGGCACCCAAATAGTCCCTCTTAGCAACACCTTATTAGGCATTGAGTTAAAATCAAACTCACAGCGAAACCAAACACATATCATCAGGGATTCATAGAAGTCCAAATTTTTTCTACCCAAATTAAAATATTGAGTTCTTTTTATGCTCAAATTGAGTTTTTCCAAGTTTTTACGGCCCACCCACAAGTTGATATTGAGTTTTTGAATGTTTTTACCACCCTACCAATTAAGATATTAACAAATAGTTTCTGTAGTACTAAGGTGAGCTACAAAAACTGTCCAATGCGTCTGGCACACTTCACCTCTGATACAGATTTTCACTGTAAAATCCAAATATAATTATACATGATAAATAACTCATCCAGGTGAAGCTGGTAACGTGTTTTATAATGAAATAACGAAATAAAATTTGAAAAAGTTTTCTATGGGTAAGTGTCTAACTTGACAGATAAAATGGGGAGATTAAATAGGGACATTAATTAAAAACATTGTTTGATAGAAAAGAACCTTGTTGATCCAGTCTAGTCCACTGGTACTATAAGGACTATGTGAAGAAAAATAAACAAAGCTAAAAATATCGATTCCAAGCCCATGGTAATGTTTGTAGGAAATCAAACTTTTTTGTTCTCAACTTGATTATTTGATATAACAAAGTTATCTCCCTTGGACTTCGTGTTTCAACTTTTTAGAGACAACAACAGCGGTAGGAGATCACAAACTATCATAAACATTCAAAGATAATTATCATATAACGCTTGCAAGAGACGCTATAAATCCTTACATCAGGCCAAAAAAAATATATGTCTGTTTCCGTACGGACCAGAAAAAAATAGAGTAGGTAGGGCCAAAAAAAAATTTATTTTGGAAATAAATTTTATTTTGATGTCCAGTACTCCTGTCCCATATACAATGGTCTACAAATATATTCTTGATTGTGTAACATTCCCAACCACTTTAACATATTCTCCCAGAAACACATCCCCCCATATTTTCAGATATTCAAAAGATCTTATCCCCCAAAAGATAAAGGGGGGGGAGATACCCTCCAAATATATATCGTTGGTATTTTTATCTTTACTGGATCCAGCAAATCTTTATATTTCAATAGGTTCTGCTGAAACCAGTTATTGTACTGATATTATGGAAATAAGAATTGCCAATAATGTGTTTGACTGCTGTTTATCACCAAAACGAGTATCGTTTTAATTTATTAACTTGATATGCAAAACAATATATTCCAAGGATTTCCGCCCAGAAATGATGAAATTTTCCTGTAGAATTTCAAGGATTTTTAGTGAAAAATACAAAATTCCATGTGGAATTTCAGTGCCTTCCATATGGAGAGTGGACTTATTTTCTGGAAAAGCCTGAAGAAAAAATTGACAAATACAACATAACATGAAATGGGAAATTAATTTGAA
>JAVTVY010028474.1:0-10265 GCA_036873755.1 Hanleya hanleyi
ACAATTAGGTCCCAGGTAATTCCTTACATCGAGGAAATGCAGTGACGTGGTAGTGAGGGCCATATGGTTGTTGATCTTCTTGATCACGGACTTGAGGGTATCGGACTGGGCCAAGTAAGGGTAGAGAAATTCCTTGACCATGTTCAGATCGTAACGGCCCGAATTAAACCCGAGCACCGGTAACTGAGTCAGGTACTGCACGAACCGGGCTTTCAATTTCTCCGCATACGGTTTAGGTAACGGGACATCCCGCGCCTGCAGAGGCTGCGACTGCAGGGACTCCGACTCGGACTCGGACTCGGATTCTTCATCATCGCTGAACGCTACACCGGGTACAGGAATGCGGTCGTCCAGTTGGTCCAATACGTCATGGAACTTGACCACCAACAATTCCGTACTGGCCGCACTGACTTTCTCTAAATATTTCATCATCCGCGTAATGAGGTCATGGGAGTCCCCCGTGGATACGAAACATACAGGCTCAGCGTCATAGCCAGGTACGTTGCTGGAAATACTGACACTCAGAGGAATATGGCGCTGCGTCCACTGTGTTTTGGGTGAAAACAGGTCCATGGGCTCCAAAATTGCTTCAAAGTCATAGCACGCCCGGTAGGGAAAATAACGGTCCTCTTCCGGTATCTTCACACCCTCATCGGCCAGTTCCTCGAAAATAGTAGGCGTATTATGATACACGCCACCCGGATACTTCCGTTTCACGGCGCCGTCACAGGTCTTCTCGTGCCTATGTAAGTTGGAGGAGCGATGAAACACCCGATGGCATTGGGTGCAGGCGAAAGATTGCGCGTACTGACTCATATTGGTGATGAGCGAAAAATGACTGACTCCACCGTAGTCGTAGACGTTCACCTTCATCGTAGCAGCATACCGTTCTGTTGATCGCCGAACCAATTCAGCCACAAATGTATCTTCCTCCTCGCATCGTAATCGATACACAAAGATATTAATATCGAACAGTCTTTCCACGTCATCCAAATTCTTAAAGGGAACTCCACGGAAGTGCCGCTCATCCATGTCTTGCTGCTCTAAATACTGCTCCCAATAGCCATCGGCCACTGTGTCACAAGACTTGGGGGCACACTCGTCCAGATGCACGGCCAAACATCGAAACAGACATTTCCGGTCTTTGTAGGGCCCCTTTAGCCCTCCTGTTAATGCATACAGGCCTTGTCGATGAAGCAACCACGGGGGAAGTTCTACAGGAGCACCGATCGGGTGATCTCGCATTTTCGTGATGAAAAATGTGACGTTAGTCACCATTTCCACCAACCATTGTGTATTGGGGCGTTGCAGGCGGGCCCACTCCAACGGGTCTAATGTAGTGAGTTGCTCGACCACCGGCTCGAGAGAAATCGCATCCGTGATGGTGAACGGCTGATCAAACACATACGAATTATTACTGGGATAAAAATACCGCAGCTGATCCGTCTTTTTGTGCCGTAAGATATACCCAAATGTCACATTCAACTTATAGGCCGTCACCTGATCTTTGAAAATGTCCTGGGCGTAAATAGGAAGATACGTGAGGTCCTCCAGTCGAAAATTGTACAAGTCCAATAGGCGTCGGTCACGGTGAAAACAATGACGTATGGTGGGCCAGTGTCGTTGATAAATGACCCTCACACGCTCGTCTTCAGGCAAGACTTCAACCGGAGGTACGGCTGGATCCAAGGGAAAATCTTCTCCACGTCTCATGCTTTTCGTCTCATACAAGCGGATAGGCAAGCAGGCTGGAGGCAGGCAGGCAGGTCAGGTAAGTCCAATTGAAATACACCCCTTGCCCTAAAAATCGACTGCTTTTATACGTTTTCCCCGTGAGTGGGTGGGTTCAAAATGGCGGACCCTTATTTTACACACACAACACCAAAAGCCACCATTTTAAACCCACCCACTCACTTCCCAGGTCAAATCAGTGCAACCGAGTGAGTGGGTGGGTTCAAAATGGCGGACTTTCAACGTCCCAGAGAAAATAAACGGCCACCATTTTGAACCCACCCACTCAATCATCCCGGTGAGTGGGTGGGTTCAAAATGGCGGACCCTTATTTTACACACACAACACCAAAAGCCACCATTTTAAACCCACCCACTCACATCCCAGGTCAAATCAGTGCACCCGAGTGAGTGGGTGGGTTCAAAATGGCGGACTTTCAACGTCCCAGAGAAAATAACCGGCCACCATTTTGAACCCACCCACTCACATAGCACTCAATCACCCCGGTGAGTGGGTGGGTTCAAAATGGCGGACCCTTATTTTACACACACAACACCCTCAGCCACCATTTTAAACCCACCCACTCACATCCCAGGTCAATCAGTGCACCCAAGTGAGTGGGTGGGTTCAAAATGGCGGACTTTCAACGTCCGCCATTTTGAACCCACCCACTCACATCTCAACAAAATTAACTCACGTATGCGAACCCCCCCTATGGCAACCCAAAAATTAACTCCGCGCATGCGCAGTGAGGCGCTAAATACCCGTTTTGCTCTATATATACTACTTATGTACAGCTTTCCTTTAGCAGTGTGCCCACATATCTAATAAATACATTCATGTCGAATCATGTGAAGCCAATAAGTTGTGACGTTCATTCGATAAACTGCTCTTGAACTCCAAACAATAGACGCTGAGATAAAGCTTGTTTGAAATGCGTCAGTTCCGTGACCAAGGCTCTCTTGTGCGTACGTGGGGATCTAGACGAGTGAATCGAGCACTAATGGCCACATTTGACCAATGACAGTAAACAGACATGAGGGCTCACCAGGAAAATGCACCCATGGCAGATCAGGTTTAATTTCGGGTTTGATTTCCTTTTCAAAGCTGTGTAGGGTCTATGTGTGGTACTCTGCTGGTTTCACAATAAGAAAAAAAACATTATAAAAAGCTGTATATACTGTATACCAAACGACGTCATTAGTTTCTCGATCCGCCGCCAGGGGGCGCTGTTCTGAATAGCTAACTGAATAACTAACTGGCTATTTTAACCCCTTTCCCGACCGAATATCACCTTGATACTTGGTACATATACTATGTGAGACAAGCTGTACCATATGACGTCATTTGTTTCCCGATCCGCCGCCAGGGGGCGCTGTTCTGAATGGCTCGTCTATCAAATCCGTGGCATGACGCATATCTTATAAGCCATAACGATTACGACCCGGTTGATCGGAAACATCCCGGAGCGCAATCGGGACCCCATGACCCATCCGAATATGCCCGAATTTGAGCGGATTTGACATAAGGTAATGTTTTGCATATCTCATCCTCTCCGCTTGTTTTGAATTCACATGTTTCGTATACGTCGTTGTTTTGACTTGAGAGGCGCCCCCTTGTGGTTTCTCTCAGAGACTTCAAAGGGTTTTTCCTCTAGATTTTCTTCATTTGAACTCGGCCTTTGTCGAAATATACCGAGATATACCGAGATACCCAATCTAATTAAAATTAAATCCTATCTGCTCCCCCCATTTGAATATATCGCTTGTGTGATCTAACCGGCTTGCACTAACGCGAGTGTCGACCAATTCCGAGAACCCTTCATAGTGCTTTGAAGCCATCGTGTAGGGTCTTTTCCTTGCCGCTATTATTATTCCGTGTGCTATGAAATAAACATCTGTGGCGTTATACTTTATTGTGTGTAAATGCTTATGCTTGAGTTTGCTAATTTGCGGGTGTATTACCACGAACTTGTCTCTCGAACCAATAGTTGCGTGTTTCTCTTTCGCCTATACGTTTGTTGACTTGTTGGCTGGAGGAGCGGGGTTTGGGGAATTCGTTGTACAAATATATAGTGACAAGCGTCTGGTCCGTCATTCATAATTCAGCCGTCGTCCATTAGAGAATATCCGCGTCCATAATCCAAAGACCTATTCCATATTCCATATAACAGTACTAGCACCAAATTCAAAAAGACAATCATAGTATACATAAACATAGCCTTGTTTCCTGCAAAAGAGAAGCGGTCAACAGTTTTCAATGATGCCGACAAGACATCATGAAATATCAAATCCGTATCGCTGATCAGTATTCTTAATCCATAATATTCGTTGTAAAGTCGTCATCTAAAGAATGATGTATCTCAGTCACGCTTTGATTGTGACTGTTCATATGAATACCATGGGGATCTTGAAGTGCATGGGTTCATACGGCCCCTAGCCCCGGGTTAAGCGGAATTAGACACAAGTTACGAAACGTAACGCCATAGATCTTGCACGCTACGCTCGTATTTTGCTATCAGCATGCGATATGTATCGCCAAATTTGAGAAACTTTGAGTGGAGGCGCTTGGTGGTGTAGCCTTGTTTTATAAGTTTCTGCAACAATGTTTTGTGACGTTGATTAAAATCGTCACATTTAACACAGGATCTACTAGGCGTGATATGTATACGCGATATGCAGGTCCCACTGGAATATTACTGTCCAGAAAGGGATAGTTTACGATGTCGAAATTGTAATCATCTCTTTTGTCATACAGTCGACGAGAGAGAATGCCCGCTTCATTTTTATAGATATATAGGTCTAAATATGATGTGCCTGTAGGGCTATCTGTAGTTTCCTTCAAATCCAGTGAAGGTGGATATATATCCTTCACTGCGTCATTTATGTAGCGATTAAACAGTTTATACGCCCGACGAAGCAACCGTGTGGACGGTAATGTTTACTTAACAACAACAACAACAATAAAACGCGTTTCGAACGCGTTCATTAACGCGTTCTCGAACGCATTCGCAAAACGCGTTTCGAAACGAAACGAAAGACACATGAACCCACGGATGATGAAATGCGTTTGGGAGATATAAACGAGTTCTTTGAGAAGCAAACGAAACGAATATAAAACGCGTTGAGAACGCTATTGAAACGCGTTCCAAACGTTAATAGAACAATATTATACGTGAAAACACCGGACACCGAACGCTTTTACCCCTGTAGATTGACGCGAGCAGTTTCTTTATACACGGATATCTCCCGCCTCATCAAAACTGTTCAAAACCGTTCCACAATTTGGGGGTAACACACAAATTACAGAAAAAGGAAGTGGTTAAATATGCCAATGGGGGGTTTGGGAGAGGTCGGGTTACAAACAATTAACCAATTAGTGAAAGTAACGAGATATATGATCCAGCCAGGGGTTGTGCACAGAATCGCTTTGAACTATATACCTTCTTTCATTTTTGCGTGCCTGATATTTAAAATAAATGTGTAGCTTTCCATCAGCATTGTGCCCACATATTCTAACAAACATATTCATATGGAATCATGTGAAGCCAATCAGTTGTGACGTTCATTCGATAAACTGCTCTTGAACTCCAAACAATATAGACGCTGAGATAAAGCTTGTTTGAAATGCGTCAGTTCCGTGACCAAGGCTCTCTTGTGCGTGCGTGGAGATCGAGACGAGTGAATCGAGCACTAATGGCCACATTTGACCAATGACAGTAAACAGACATGAGCGATCATCAGGAAAATGGACCCATCATTTCGGGTTTGATTTTCTAATCAAAGCTGTAGGATTTGCGTGTGGTACTCCGCGGGTGTACATAGCATATGTATTCAATCAGAAGAAGAAAAACATTATTATGATGGTTTGAGACGACGTTTCTATAGTTTTTTTTATAGTAAGTACCTAGATACACCTTTCCAGATATGGTGGACATTCCGGGAGGTGGGCAACTACGAGAAATTGAGCAAAAAGACGCATTAGCCACATATGGGAAAACGCCATACTTCAAAGGGTAGGGATCTTCAAATGAGCCTATATGTTTTTATTTATCAATTTAACTTGACATATTTGGTATACTTTTAGATCCAAATGAATTCATTCGTTCACAAATTATGACCTGTCGATATATCCTGTGATTGAATAGCTTTAGAGATTTTGCAAACCAGTATTGTAAACGTTTGATCCAGATTATATTGAAGGAGGGTGACTGGAGCAGTTTAAAATAGTTGAAATAAAAGAAAATATGATAAAACTATGATATTGAGTATAATCACATGAAACCTTTGTATATATGGAAATAATTATTGCCAGAAAGAATCATTTGCCGTCTGCTAGATTCGAACCCACGACCTCTCTAATCCGTAGATTTTCTCTTACCATCTTACCATCTGGGATGTGTCGGCCCATATAGGTATTCTCATGGCATCAGATTGTATATCCCATATTGTTTACCGACAGTTTGGAGGTTACGTTGGGAGAATGCCCATAGGTAATGCTCCCGTAAATCGTCTGAATGAAGGCCAATATTTTCTCTCTGTGTTGCAATGTGCGCAACTGGCTTTATACTACAGAAATGACAATTTGGTATAGAGTATAGGCCCCCACGAAGCAATTTGTATATATGAAAGCATTTATTTAGAGCAAGATGCATCATTTTCAGTAACCAATGAAAGGAACTCAATTCATGGTGTGAATTCGGAAGGAAAGGGTAAATATAATGAACATGTAATACATCGTGGGCCTCCATTAGACCCCCGTCTCCTCAGAAAATTTTCAATGCCATATCTTTCCGTCATCCCTAGTCATGGCTCGTCTATCAAATCCGTGGCATGACGCATATCTTATAAGCCATAACGATCACGAACCGGTTGATTCGGAAACATTCCGGAGCGCAATCGTGATCTCATGACCTTTCCGAATATGCCCGTATTTGAGCGGATTAGACATAGGCTAATCATTCGTGACTGCTCGGCCTATTCCGTCGAAGTCATAGTACCTCGCGCATTAATGGTGTAAGGATTTTACAGCTCTCAGCTGTAAACCGTGATCCGCCGCACGTGAGGTACATCACATGCTATAGGATGTGTTTCCGCACACATAGTCCTCGTTTTATTTCTCCCTTATCAGGAGATAAAATATACATCCAAATGAAATGCATATTCCCTTGATTCTACTCGCGAAGGATCTCTTCTAATTTGAGGTGTTTCTCCTGGTTTTTCTTCTCGAGCTGATCTCCATGGTAACGGAAATCATACAGCTGACATGCGCTGTTCGGAGTTTCCGCGTGATGTTGTGCTTTCAACATGGAGTCCTATCAGTGCGATACGAGGTATACTAATGTCCTACATTATCCGAGGCCGTGTCAAGTGATAAGGTAATGTGTTGTCTGTTTCATCCCTCTCCGCTTGTTTTGAATTCACAGGGTTCGTATACGTCGTTGTTTTGACTTGAGAGGTGCCCCCTTGTGGTTTCCCTCAGGGACTTCAAAGGGTTTTTCCTCTAGATTTTCTTCATCTGAACTCGGCCTTTGTCGAAATATACCGAGATATACAGAGAAACCCAATCTAATCAAAATTAAATCCTATTTGCTCCCTCATTTGGATATGTCCCTAGTGGGATCTAACCGGCTTGCACTAACGCGAATGTCCACCAATCCCGAGAACTCTTCATGGTACTCTGAAGGAAACATAATGGTAGGGACTTTTTGGTTGACTCAGCCGAATCAGTCACCACACTGTGGGGGTGTCTTCTGATGTTGCCGCGCTCCCGCCAGATTGGCACCATGATGCGGGGTAGAAATATGGACTGGTCCTTGGCATAAACCTTGGGTTACAGCGGATACGATGACCCTATCCCCCCCCGCCCCGCCCTCCCCCTCCCCTTCATGTCTGCAAGTAAAGTAGTTAAAATGCGACCGCGATGTCATAGGTCTATTAAATATTCATGAGCTGGGCGCTCTGAACACGAAATTCAATTGAAATCAGACAGATTCCACACAGCGACATATACGATTGGGGAGCATCGATAGGATATTAATTTATTAAGATTCCCGTGATACCACGAAGGTTGCGCATCGCCCCAAAATGCCGTCCGTCCATCGGCTGTTATTTTAACCCTATCTTGCCTAGGTTTTTGGGACCTGTCCAGGCCTGGGGAGGGGCCATTTCCCCTCCCCCCTAATTATTTTTATTACCCCTTGAGCTAGGGGGTTGAAACTTACCACACTATACCCTTGGGCCAAGCTCTACCTGAAAATGTAAAAAAAAAACAAGATGGCCGCTTTAATGACGTCACATTGACGTCATTTTCAAAAAAGAAATTTTTTGGTCGATATTTCAGTCAGATTTTTCGAATTTATAATTTATGCAATTTTCCCGGAAAAACTGCGTAATAAATTAGAAAATATTGATGTGATGTGAAATAAAATAATTTTTGCCCACTTTTCCTCGCGGAAAACCAGAAATTTTGAAGAAAAATGACGAAAACATGATTTCTCGGAGGTACGAAGTATACAAACCTGCATTATGGAGGATGTGCTTTTCTGATACTCAGATTTATGTTCCATCATAATCCGCTTCTTCTACAAGAATTCTGTGGTGGGTGTGGCCTAGACACGCATCGCCTTGACTCCACCAATGATCATGAGATATATTTCAATTTATATAAGGTTTTATATTATCCTATCCAACTCACTCTAATACTATATATACTATATATACTATATTTATTTACTTTAGTATATGACGAGAAATACTAATTTATTGGTGTACTATGAAAGTTAAAATTATTTTGGCCTCAAAATCCAATATGGTGAGTAGTATACAAAGAGTAAAACGGTAGGATAGCGCCTCACTGCGCATGCGCAGAACAAAAAATGGGGAGGTTTTGGGGGTGTATTGGGGCGTGATGAGACGAAATGGGGCGTGGCCTGAGTGGATATGTGTGTGGGTGGGTTCAAAATGGCGGACTGTAAGTAGCCGCCATTTTGACCCCACCCACTCACCCCGTGCAATTTTTTTTTTCAAAATGGCGGCTACTTACAGTCCGCCATTTTGAACCCACCCACACACCAAAGGTCAATGAGTGCATATTTCCGGCAGAAAAAAAAAAAAGTTCCGGCAAAAAAAAATAAAAAAAAAAAAAAAATGTATTCATGCGCGGTGATGCGGTTTGGCCGTGGTTTTGGCGGTGATTCGGTCTCGGGAAAAAGCTTCCGCGGAGAAAAGGTAGTCCCTGGATAAAATGGTCCGATTGGGTCGAGTGAGGTATCAAAGTGAAGCTTATGTGAAGGGGCATCTAATGGGCTGGGTGTGGGGTTGAACTATCGGCCTTCTGCGCATGCGCGGTGGCGGAAGGGTATGAAAATAGCCGTGTTGGAGCTAGGGAAGCCCCTAAGGGTCCGATGGGGTCGAGTGAGGTATCAAAGTGAAGCTTATGTGAAGGGGCATCTAATGGGCTGGGTGTGGGGTTGAACTATCGGCATTCTGCGCATGCGCGGTGGCCCAAGGGTATGGAAATAGACGTTTTGGAGCTAGGGGAGTCCCTAATGGACCAATGGGGTCGAGTAAGGTATCAAAGTGAAACATTCGTGAAGGGGCATCTGATGGACTGGGTGTGGGGTTGAAATATCGGCATTCTGCGCATGCGCGGTGGCCGAAGGGTATGAAAATAGCCTTTTTGGAACTAGGGAAGCCCCTAGTTGACCGATGGGGTCGAGTGAGGTATCAAAGTGAAGCATTCATGAAGGGTCATCTGATGGGCTGGGCGCGGGGTTGAACTATCGGCATTCTGCGCATGCGCGGAGGCCCAAGGGTATGGAAATAGACGTTTTCGAGCTAGGGAAGCCCCTAATGGACCAATGGGGTCGAGTGAGGTATCGATGTGAAGCATTCGTGAAGGAGCATCTGATGGGCTGGGTGTGGGGTTGAAATATCGGCATTCTGCGCATGCGCGGTGACCCAAGGGTATGGAAATAGACGTTTTGGAGCTAGGGCAGCCCTAATGGTCCAATGGGGTCGAGTGAGGTATCAAAGTGAAGCATTCGTGAAGGGGCATCTGATGGACTGGGTGTGGGGTTGACATATCGGCCTTCTGCGCATGCGCGGTGGCCCAAGGGCATGAAAATAGCCTTTTTGGAGCTAGGGGAGCCCTAATGGTCCAATGGGATCGAGTGAGGTATCAAAGTGAAGCATTCATGAAGGGGCATCTGATGGACTGGGTGTGGGTTGAATTAGGGTCATTCTGCGCATGCGCGGTGGCCCAAGGGTATGAAAATAGACGTTTTGGCATCTAGGGGAGCCCCTAATGGTCGAATGGGGTCGAGTGAGGTATCAACGTGAAGCCTAGGTGAAGGGGTATTTGATGGCTGGGTGGGTGCATGTAAAATTTTTCCTGAAAAAAAGAATACGGAACACGGACTTTATCGAAAAACCTGGGAAAATGCCTATATGGGGTATGAGGGGTATATAGGTCGCCGGGCTTAACGGGGCTTGTCTATCAACAGAGTTATCTTTCCCTAGTTCCAGGGTGGG
>JAVTVY010028475.1:0-11460 GCA_036873755.1 Hanleya hanleyi
TGATTCAGAACTCCCCCAAACACTGTAGTCTTACGACATTATGTAACTATTATAAATTCATTGGACTGATTAGAATTTCAGGCAAATTGAGGGGTGACTGAATGTTAATAGATGTTTTGAATTATTATAGGATTATAACATGCATAGGAATATGTCCAGTGAACAATACTATATAATGTCTTAATGTATTTTTTTTTTTTTTTGGAATAGGAGATTAATGCATATTAGTTTGCAAGGACCTTAGAGTTTAACAATCCACAAAGCGTATTGCAAGTATTTTTGTGGACAACGCGGCTGATAATTACTGGTATCCATATGTATATAGCTGTTGAACTATGCAGATATAGTGACAGTTTAATTAATTCTTTTTTGGAAATACATAGGAAATTATATAGCCTGTAAGGGCCTTAGATTGCACTCATCCACAACTGGTATGGAAAAACGACATGCTAAATGTAATAAGTGATTGGAAATTGCAAAATACCGCCAAGTGGTAACAGTAAATTATATCAATGACATATTAAAACAGACAACAGACAGCAAAATTCTTTCACGCAATGAATAAATGAACGGAGAATGAACAATGAAGCATAGCCCAGTTTTCGACACAGCTTCGATTTCAAAACATAAAGCGAAAGCAACGGGGACGAGATTTCTGTGCGTAACGTATTCAGTATTGAAGCGCAGTTCAAACAATTGTTTGTCCATATTACTTACCAGAAAACAGATGTAACGGGACGAGTAATGTTCATTGTTAAGCTGCCAACAACACCACACGTTCTCCTCCTCACACTGCAATCCAGCAGATGGCGCTTCATAAAACGAAGGACGATAACCGATGGCCAGTTGAACCATAGTCCAGTTGAACGTTGAACCAAAAAGTGGTTCTTTTGACGACCACCGCGGGAAAAACAATAACGAGGGCGGGAAATACGTTGAACCGAAAAACAGTTGAACGTATACTCGGTCGGGAATAATTTTGACCCACACAACAGTATTACGTCTTTCGTTTTTGATAACTTCTATGATTGTTTCTGACTGTTGATAGGCTATTTTATGAGCGAAAATAGTAATATGCCATCAAAATAAGTGCATAACAGCGAAGTTTCCCAAATCGACACGCGTTATTAACGACTTGGACATTCAGTTTTAAGCATAACCACATGGTTTATTTGGAAAAGTCTGCAGAATTAACTTAATATTAATAAGAAAATTACTCCCTGTTCTCAGACATTCATATCCCATTGTTTCGGTCATGTTGGTGTCGTTTTACCATGCACGGAGTTTCATGTGGTTGAACGTATAACCAGTTATAGGTTGAACGTAGAACCAATAATAGGTTCAACGTTTACGACCAAGCTAGTATCATGTGGTTATACGTAGAACCAGTTATAGGTTGAAAGAAGAACCAATAACAGGTTCAACGTTTACCTCCATGCAAGTATCAATATATGCTTGAATTCGAACTGAAAACGTTCAACCAGATTCCGGGTAAACGTTTACTGTCATTAAAAATTGGTTCAACGTTGAACTGATAACAGGTTGAACATTTACTCCCTGAAATTGGCCGTTTTTACAGTATATAAGTTCGATCATTTTTACTTCTTCCTTTTCCATTCTTCTTTGCCTTGTATAAAACGATAGCGTGTTTCATTTCAGTTGGCGGTTATATAGATACGATGGAGATATTGAAAGAAATTGAAAAAAATATATAATGGTGAACGATATATACATATAATATTAACTTCATATTTACATATATTTTGTACGGGACACAGGCTCGGATATGGTAAGATTGAGTCATTTGCACTTGCTATTTCGTCTATTATTTTGAGTATTTCTGTGTTTTAAGGCTGGTATTATTCCAGATTTCTTGTGTGGTATTTTTCGTGAACGTTTTCGACATCAGTACGTGCTGAAATGTTGAGTTGATTCGTCAGATTTTCGCTGTTCGCGTTGTTTTTGTCCCATAAGATCACCATTTTCCTTGTGTAGATAGATGGCGCTGTATTGATTATTAATATATAGCGCGGGTTATTTGTAAAACTTTTCACAACTGTCATTATTTTTTTGCTTGTTTGGTTGTGTGAATTAATCTTTTCTGCATGAAGCTCCCTGGGTGGGAGTTTTGTTGTGCGGCTCCCTAACTGGGAGTCTATAAGCGCAAAACCCCACAGTTGCCTGGCTTGTGGGATATTTGATGGTAGATGAATACGTATATTTTCAATAAAGTATGAAAAATAATAAATACAAAGAGAAAATATATATATAAAAGAAATGATTCAAAGAAAATAATGATATTGATTATTTTTCACAATTTGATGAAAATATACGTATTCATTCACCATCAAATATCCCACAAGCCTGGTAATTGCAGTATGGAAAACACTGAAAGTGGGCTGAACGTGGTTTGCTTGGCCAGATGATCAAGGTCCCGCCTTTGGCTAAAAAGGAAACCTTGACGATGCGAAGATGTGTTTCAAAAGGCCTGCATAATTCAGGTCACGTGACTTGGTTGCTGAAGAATCAAACAACGCTGTGATCCAAAACCACAGTGATATGTTTCACTGATCCATCAGTTGTGTCTTACTGTCGCGGTGAAACAGAAATGGATTGTTCAGCCAGCACTTTGAGGGTATTGTGATCCAAATTGATACAATCTTAGTCGTAAATTTTCCAGGGATTGGTCCACCGAATTTTCATCCAAAATAAATGTTATCTGGTTCATTTATCCAGCTATGCAGAATCTGAATGGATTTCTCATCCAGTGTGAAGAAAATTGTCTCTGTGATCCATTGCTGCCCATTGCAGCCGACATAAAATCTAACAATGTTGAAATGGATCATTCATCCACTATTGACTATAATACCAAATTCTGATTATTAAAATTGACTGTGGATTGATTCAGTCACATGACCTTGATTCAGTGAACAATGGACAAGGGCACTTCATGAGTTTGTAGTATATAAACGTGTATTGATGCGAACAAGTTTTCCACGTCAGCAAATTCCTTTGCTCACTGATGTCTGATAATAAAACAAGCAGGTAACAAAATTCAAATTCTTATCTATTTTCATTCCATAAAATTCCATATACACACAGTTTTTACATGCAGTATTATGCGGTCATACAACACAGAACTTTTGATAACCAAATGACACTTGTTTGAATGCTTTGGTGACTTGTTGTAAACTTCATATTCACGAGCTTGGTCCAGCTACATGTATTTGGCAGTTAAATGTGCAGTGTGGTGTTGTTTTACATGTACACATTAACTCCCCTCATGTTCATTTCACGAATGAAGGAAACTGAAAAAAAATCAACTCCCACGTGCAACTCCACTCGTCTGTTAAGTGAACATCCCAAAAAAGTTAAAACATAGTGAATTACTGCCAAATTGTAATATAAATCTAATTGACTAAATTGAACTGTTGTCCAACTTGTTCATCGAAAATGTAGTGCTCTGGGCTGACAATAATACATATATATTCACATAAAAACTGAATTATACTGACAGTGTGCTTTATTAACAATACCAAAAAATTTGGAGAAAATCCTCTATGAATGACAAAAATGCAAATCTGAGAGGAGACCCGCTCTACTTCCTGTAATATAAACAGTGAATGTCAAAATGCTCATACAAAGAAAGGTGGTATTGTGTTTACATATAGGTAATCATCCTCAACACGTTTTTTTATATACACAGCTGGTAGGACACTGATTTTCATTTCTATTTATCAAGCGTTCTGAGAACACCAACATCTGGCCTAGCAGCAGGGGGGGAGCATACCAAACAGAATGAGGCGGGGACCCAAGAGGGGGGGGAGCAGGGGGCGTGTTAATTCACGCCGGGGTTACAGGGGTACCGAACGGAATGGGGCGGGGAGCTACCCAAGGGACACTAATGTGTGGGGGAGCGGGGAGCTTCCCGGGGGCCTGAGCGCATCAGCAGCAGGGAGGGTGAATAGACTAATTTGTGGGGGGTGTGAGGGCGGGGAGCTTCCCAAGGGGCTATGTGTGAGGTGTGGGTTATCTTCTTCTATCAGGCTCGCGGCGGGTCCGCGGCGGGTCCGCGGGTGTCTTACTCCTCCTCATACGACCTCACACGAGCACGATGGATACATCGTGCTGGGCCTTCGTAGCCCACTGAGCAGCAGCAGGGGGGGCGAATGGACTTTTTTGGGGGGGTGTGGGCGGGGGCGGGGAGCTTCCCAAGGGGCACTAATGTGTGGGGGATGTGTGTGGGAGCGGGGGGCTTCCCAAGTGGGGGGCTGGGCGCATACTCTGTAGAGCCTCGGGACGGCCCACCAGCAGCAGGGAGGGTTGGTGGACTTTTTTTTGTTTAGGCTGAGGGAGAGCAGGGCGTGCTCTGTCAGCCAGATGTGCAGCAGGAGCTTGACGGTCCGCCTAATAACAACAGCAGTGGGCAAGGCGTTCCGAAGCACCCGGCGGACCGCTCGGTTCCGCCAAAACTGAAAGCTAGCAACATATGAGAATACACGGGATACCCGAGAAAATGATGAAGCCACAGCAGTACGATAACGTATCGAGCGGCTATGTGCTCCGGTGCGGCATCGGGCTCCGGAGAATACTGGAGGATCGTGACAGAAGGCGTGCCAGAGACGAGAGCGCCCTTCGACTCCGATCGGCTGCTCGGCGGCCAAACAGCTATGTGCCCCGGTGCGGAATGCTCATCGGGCAACAGTGGGCTACGAAGGCCCAGCACGATGTATCGTGCTCGTGTGAAGAGTCGTATGAGGAGGAGTAAGACGACCCACGCCGCGGATCCGCCGCGAGCCTGATAGAAAAAGATAACCTTTCGGCCATTTCTTTTCGTACACGGCCTGTGTCTAGTGGTGAACCTCGTCCATAGGGCTAGCGGGATTCCTGCGCCGTGAAGTCTGTACATCGGCCGACGGCGGGATAAGCCGTCAAACGCGCAAGCCTTACTCGCACTTCTCGAGTGCGCCCTGCTTGTACCCTCTGCGTGCATGACATGGCGTAAACGACAGCGAGGCGGTAGGGTCGTTGTTTGCAATGCAGCCGGAGCGTGACTTCCTGGACGTCGGCGTCGGCGTCGGCGTCCGGGTTCGGTCCGCGACGAGCACCGCAGAGGAGTTCCGTGTTTTGATTGGGGGCGATCGGGCGGCTGGCTTCACGTCGGAGCGAGACATCCTAGACGGCGGCATCGCCGCGCGGATGCGAGAAATACCATGGATACGGCAATATGGAGAAGTACCGGTGCGCATCTCTCGAATCCAGTCTGGATTCGTTCAAATCCAAGAGCTCTCAAATCAGCAACCCGAACGACACGCCGCGTAACGCGTTGTCGGGATCGACAACGGCGAGCAGCCCTCTCCCATGACGAACCCGACAGGCTGGCAGCCTTTCGAGGATTTTATCCTGTTTTCTCGGAAGGTCGGTGGTAAGAAGACGAATGTCGTACCCGTCCGCACCGTGAAAGCTCGGGTCTCTTCAAAAACAAAATAATTGTTATATTTGAACAATGGCGCCTGTCTGTGATGCTTTGTGTCGACTACGCACCGGCCGCATGCGAACTTGTCCACAGTGTAACCGCGTGATGACGCGGTGTAACCGCGTGATGACGCGCGATACCTCCTCGGGGATCGTCACCTGCTACTGCGGAATACGGGAAGAAGGCTCCCCCGAGGACGCCCGCATCGCAGGCGACGTCCTCAACGCTGGTGAGCCTGCCTTCCGGAGGCGCATGATCATGGCTACCAAGCTGCTTAACCAGCGTATCAAGGATATCAGGTGCGCCCGCAGGGGCGCGCGGCATCGGCCGCCGGCGGGATAAGCCGCCAAACGCGTAGACTACTACTCACACTTCTCGAGTACGTCGCCGCGCACTACGGCGCCCGGGTTCGGTCCGCGACGAGCACCGCAGAGGGTTCCGTGTTTTCGATTGGGGGGCGATCGGGGGCGGCTGGCTTCACGTCGGAGCGTGACATCCTAGACGGCGGCGTTGCCGCGCACTACAGCGACGACTGGTAGCCGGGCCCCGAGGTCGAGGTTTGAGGGGCATGGCGTAAAAGAAAGCCGAGGGCCCGGCTTCTGCATTTGATCGCCGCATGGTGGTGTGTTCATAACGTACTTGAGCCGGGGTACTGATGGGTGCGTTCATATCGTACTAGAGACGGGGTACTGATTCATTGGATACTGCGTTGGACGCAATGGATGCGAGGAATACCATGGATACGGCCGATATGGAGAAGTACAAGTACGCGTCTCTCGAATCCAGACTGAATTCGTTCAAAGCCACGAGCTCTCAAATCAGCAACCCGACAATCTGGGCAGAATCGGGATTCTATTATCGCGGATATACCTGTAGAGTGTAATGCTTCAGCTGCGGGTCGGAGTGCTTCTGGGTGGGGCCGCCCGCTACTAAATACCAAGTAGCCAGCTATCACAAGCCGAAATGCGGGTTCTTCGGCGCCCTACCGTGCCACATTTGAAGGCCAGGTAGCTATCAGTGTGGTGGGGGTCCACAGGGTAGTAAGTATACTACTTGTGTGACCCTCAGATTACCATCTGCTCCGATTGAGAGAAGAAATCTCACGAAATCTTCCTCTCCGTCTCCGCACGGCATCTTCCTCTTCGTTTGTTCGCCCTCTTCGTTTGTTCGCCCTAGCTCTCTTTCGACATATTCCTGACCAGGAGTTTGCCGGCATTTCTCGGACGCATGGGTTGTGGGATACATCATGCAGAGACCAGTAACCGACAATGACCGCCTCGGTGTGTATGGATACCGATCCTGTCCTGCTTCTTCCAGTGCAAGGTCTTCCCTCCGGCGTCAGCTGCATACAGACAGAGGTCCCTACATCCTGTTTTTCTCGCACGCGTAAACGAACGCTATTTGCTACGTTCCGGCAGACCTCTACGCGATGATGGCGGTGCTGCGCTCTCGGAGGGCGTGACCATGTTAATCCGGCGATACGTGTGCGGCGGGCGTCTTCATGAGGTGACCATCGAGAGCTACGCCCGCACTCAGCCGGGTGCTGTTGTTAATGAAAAACAAAAGTTATGATCCGAGGCCGCAGCACTAATAGCGCCGGCAGAGCTCTATGAGTCTAAGAACTGGCGCTTGCGGTTCAAATGTAGAAGAAGTTGGGGGGGCCTCGGCTTTCTTTACGCCATGCCCCCGCCGCAAACCTCGGTCGCTGCGCGGCGACGCCGCCGTCTAGGTGTCATCACGCTCCGACTCGCCCCGTCGTGCTGCGCGGCTATGTGCCCCGGTGCGGAATGCTCATCGGGCGACAGTGGGCTACGAAGGCCCAGCACGATGCATCGTGCTCGTGTGAGGAGGAGTAAGACACCCGCGGACCCGCCGCGAGCCTGATAGAAGAAGATAACATTTGATCGCCGCTTGGTGCGTTCATATCGTACTCGAGCCGGGTTGGATGATACTGCATTGGATGATATGGATGCAAGGGATACCATGGATGAGGCCGGCGATACGGAGAAGTACCGGTACGCGTCTCTCGCATCCAGACTTGATTCGTTCCAAGCCAAGAGCTCTCAAATCAGCAACCCGAGCGTCTGGGCAGAATCGGGGTTCTATTATCGCGGCTTTCGCTGTAGATTGAGATGCTTCAGCTGCGGTATGGAGTTATTCTACGAGGAGGGGGATGTTACTAAATACCAAGTAGCCAGCTTTCACAAGCCGAAATGCGGGTTTTACGGCGTCCTACCGTGCCACATTTGAAGGAAGGATAGCTATTAGTGTGGTGGGGGGCGCTGGCCCTCAGACCATAAGCTTTTTTCATCAACGCCACCGCCCGAGTGCGGCCTGCACGCGTAGCTCTCTGCTCCGATTGAGAGAAGAAACCTCACGGCATCCATCTTCCTCTCCGTTCTTTCTTTACGCCATGCCCGCCGCAAACCTCGGTCGCTGCGCGGCGACTAGGTGTCATCACGCTCCGACGCGCCCCTTAGCACCCCTGACCACCGCTGCGGCATCGGCTTTCTTTTACGCCACGGCCGCCCGCCCGCCCGGATTAATTATGGTCGCGCCGGATTAATTATGGTCACGGCGGATTCTGTGCTCCATATAAATAGAAGTGATTTTCTGGAACGCTTATTCTAGAAGTATTCTTAATAATTACTCATAGAGCTCTGCCGGCGCTATTATTGCTGCGGCCTCGGATCATAACTTTTGTTTTTCATTAACAACAACACCCGGCTGAGTGCGGGCGTAGCTCTCGATGGTCACCTCATGAAGACGCCCGCCGCACACGTATCGCCGGATTAACATGGTCACGCCCTCCGAGAGTGCAGCACCGCCATCATCGCGTAGAGGTCTGCCGGAACGTAGCAAATAGCGTTCGTTTACGCGTGCGAGAAAAACAGGATGTAGGGACCTCTGTCTGTATGCAGCTGACGCCGGAGGGAAGACCTTGCACTGGAAGAAGCAGGACAGGATCGGTATCCATAAACACCGAGGCGGTCATTGTCGGTTACTGGTCTCTGCATGATGTATCCCACAACCCATGCGTCCGAGAAATGCCGGCAAACTCCTGGTCAGGAATATGTCGAAAGAGAGCTAGGGCGAACAAACGAAGAGGGCGAACAAACGAAGAGGAAGATGCCGTGCGGAGACGGAGAGGAAGATTTCGTGAGATTTCTTCTCTCAATCGGAGCAGATGGTAATCTGAGGGTCACACAAGTAGTATACTTACTACCCTGTGGACCCCCACTACACTGATAGCTACCTGGCCTTCAAATGTGGCACGGTAGGGCGCCGAAGAACCCGCATTTCGGCTTGTGATAGCTGGCTACTTGGTATTTAGTAACGGGCGGCCCCACCCAGAAGCACTCCGACCCGCAACTGAAGCATTACACTCTACAGGTATATCCGCGATAATAGAATCCCGCTTCTGCCCAGATTGTCGGGTTGCTGATTTGAGAGCTCGTGGCTTTGAACGAATTCAGTCTGGATTCGAGAGACGCGTACTTGTACTTCTCCATATCGGCCGTATCCATGGTATTCCTCGCATCCATTGCGTCCAACGCAGTATCCAATGAATCAGTACCCCGGCTCTAGTACGATATGAACGCACCCATCAGTACCCCGGCTCAAGTACGTTATGAACACACCACCATGCGGCGATCAAATGCAGAAGCCGGGCCCTCGGCTTTCTTTTACGCCATGCCCCTCAAACCTCGACCTCGGGGCCCGGCTACCAGTCGTCGCTGTAGTGCGCGGCAACGCCGCCGTCTAGGATGTCACGCTCCGACGTGAAGCCAGCCGCCCCCGATCGCCCCCCAATCGAAAACACGGAACCCTCTGCGGTGCTCGTCGCGGACCGAACCCGGGCGCCGTAGTGCGCGGCGACGTACTCGAGAAGTGTGAGTAGTAGTCTACGCGTTTGGCGGCTTATCCCGCCGGCGGCCGATGCCGCGCGCCCCTGCGGGCGCACCTGATATCCTTGATACGCTGGTTAAGCAGCTTGGTAGCCATGATCATGCGCCTCCGGAAGGCAGACTCACCAGCGTTGAGGACGTCGCCTGCGATGCGGGCGTCCTCGGGGGAGCCTTCTTCCCGTATTCCGCAGTAGCAGGTGACGATCCCCGAGGAGGTATCGCGCGTCATCACGCGGTTACACCGCGTCATCACGCGGTTACACTGTGGACAAGTTCGCATGCGGCCGGTGCGTAGTCGACACAAAGCATCACAGACAGGCGCTATTGTTCAAATATAACAATTATTTTGTTTTTGAAGAGACCCGAGCTTTCACGGTGCGGACGGGTACGACCTACGTCTTCTTACCACCGACCTTCCGAGAAAACAGGATAAAATCCTCGAAAGGCTGCCAGCCTGTCGGGTTCGTCATGGGAGAGGGCCGCCCGCCGTTGTCGACCCCGACAACGCGTTACGCGGCGTGTCGTTCGGGTTGCTGATTTGAGAGCTCTTGGATTTGAACGAATCCAGACTGGATTCGAGAGATGCGCACCGGTACTTCTCCATATTGCCGTATCCATGGTATTTCTCGCATCCGCGCGGCGATGCCGCCGTCTAGGATGTCTCGCTCCGACGTGAAGCCAGCCGCCCGATCGCCCCCCAATCAAAACACGGAACTCCTCTGCGGTGTTCGTCGCGGACCGAACCCGGACGCCGACGCCGACGCCGACGTCCAGGAAGTCACGCTCCGACTGCATGTGCAAACAACGACCCTACCGCCTCGCTGTCGTTTACGCCATGTCATGCACGCAGAGGGTACAAGCAGGGCGCACTCGAGAAGTGCGAGTAAGGCTTGCGCGTTTGACGGCTTATCCCGCCGCCGGCCGATGTACAGACTTCACGGCGCAGGAATCCCGCTAGCCTTATGGACGAGGTTCACCACTAGACACAGGCCGTGTACGAAAAGAAATGGCCGAAAGGTTATCTTTTTCTATCAGGCTCGCGGCGGATCCGCGGCGTGGGTCGTCTTACTCCTCCTCATACGACTCTTCACACGAGCACGATACATCGTGCTGGGCCTTCGTAGCCCACTGTTGCCCGATGAGCATCCCGCACCGGGGCACATAACCGCTCGGTACGTCATCGTTGCAATTGTTGCAGGAGCATGCCCGGTCGTGCTGACTCTTGTTCGCCGGACGTCCCTCGACAAGCATCCCGCACTGCGTTTCGTACTGCTGTGGCTTCATCTTCTCGGGTATCCCGTGTATCTTCATAGCTTGCTAGCTTTCAGTTTTGGCGGGACCGGGCGGTCCGCCGGGTGCTTCGGAACGCCTTGTCCACTGCTGTTATTATGCGGCAGACCGTGCCGGCGAGCTCCTGCTACACATCTGGCTGACAGAGCACGCCCGCCCCTAGCTCTCTTATCCAGAAGCCGGTCCGGCGGATGATGCTTCGGAACGCCCACCCAGACCGCTCACTCCGTCCACTCGGCCACCTAGAACGCCGCCCACTGCTGTTGTTATTAGACGGACCGTATCGGCAAGCTCCTGTTGCACATCTGGCTGACAGAGCACGCCCGCCCCTAGCTCTCTTATCCAGAGGTGAAAGCTCTTAATCCTCTTTAATGGAGAGGCGGGCTTGGCATCCTCTCTGCTATAGGGCGGCGGGGATGGAGAGGAGGGGCGGGCTTCGGGGAAAGGTGTGTGAGTGTCCATAATAATAATATTCCTGGGGTTATTCTAGCGCGATCGGAGTAACGGGCGGTTTTGGAAAACACAAAAGAGATGGCGTTTGGACGTAGTCACGTCTCACAAAAAATCAGACTCGTCTAGGATGCCACGACGGAGAGGTATAAGAACAAGCCCCATATGACCATCAAGCCAAAAGGTTATCTTTTTCTATCAGGGAGTCACGCTCCAGCTTTGCATACGCAAACAACGATCCCACCACTGCCCACCGCCCTGCTTTCTTTTACGCCATGGCATGCACGCAGATGATACGTGCAAGATGTCTGCGCGTTTGGCGACTTATCCCGCCGC